>VZQC01004266.1:1132320-1193423 GCA_009823505.1 Rhizomys pruinosus
TTTAAAATGGACATGATAATATCCACAGATAGGCTAAATGTGAAATGTGTAAAAACGGAGCTCTACACACGAAGCCCTAACCATGGTTGTGTTGAAAAAAAGGATGCGCTCTACTGAAACAAAAGATAGTTACCAAACACAGTTTTGACATGGTTTTCTGGATGACTTGAACTTTCTTAACACTCCACAGTTGGGGGTTGAAGAGATGGCTCTCCATTTAAGAGCACTGGCTGCTCTTTCAGAAGACTAGGTTTAATTCCCAGTACCCACATGGCAGCTAACAACCATCTGTAACTCCAGTTCCAAAGGAACCTGATGCCCTCTTCTGACCTCCAAGGGCATGGCACAACACCTGTACACTTATATATATTCAGGCAATATACTCATATACATAAAAATAAAATAAAATAATTTAAAAAATAAAAGCTGTAACTACAAAAGAACATCACATACATAGAAATACTCACAAAAGGATTCCAAAAATTTTTTGGCTGTCTGCATTTCTTCATCCAATTCTGCAGAGATAAGAGATTAAAAGGAAGCTCAAAAATATGCTCTAAAATTCTAAAGGCTGGAAAAATGGAATAAATGAGGAAATGGAGAAGGTTCTGGCTGTCATCAGCCTGGAGAGAGAGAATTTATATTTAAGCCAGTGACATTGGACAAACTGAACAGGCTCCATTTGATGAACTCACCCAAGGGATATCTGGGTATACAAACGACTTGATAGACATTTAATATTTATGGCAGAAGGTCTGTGGACAGGCCATGGGGGGGCAGTGAAGATCAGGTACAAATAAAAAATATGCATTGAATAAAATGAAAATGCAGTGAAAAGAATGAGGGGACTGGTATCAGCGGTGAGAAGACCGGCTGTTGCAGAGGTGAACAACTCAGTGCCAAACCCTCAGCTTTGCCAGGGACCTGTGAAGATTCTGAAAGTAGCAGCAGTCGCAGAGAAACAAAAGCCTCCTATGAGGATCTTGCTACATGGCCTGCAAATAGAAAACTGGAGTAAATGAAATGTTATTTGTCAATAAGGAGGCTTTCAATTTTTACCCATGCATTTCAGGTTCTCTATACCCTTGATGGCCCATCCGAATATCCTGTCAAACTCTGTATAGACACCAAGGAAGAGCACTTTACCAAATACCTGTGTCAGAAATCTGTGAGGAAAGAGCACCACAGCATATCGGTTTCTAAACCTACCCATGTATTTGAATACATCGAACCTAATACTATAGTCAGAAGCTTCTACTGTGGGCTTCAGAATCTACCAAACTGAATCTCTTCTGGGCCTGAGCCTTTGGGGCTACTTCCTTCCAAACCTTACAGTCTACAGTCTGTTTATACTTATTATTCTGCCTCAGACTCAACAACTTGGGTCCATCCCCATGGAAAAAAAAAATTCTAAAATTTCCTACTTCCATGAACAACTCACTTTAGTGTAACTCAGGGTAAAGGGGAACCATGTTATCTCCAACAGCCAGAAACACTAACATTTAAAATGTTGTTGAATAAAATGTCTATTGAAATTCAATTCTGAGTACTATATATCTTGAAGGAGATGAAATTTAAGTTAAATTTAAATATTGATCAGTGATATGTAAACATGATGGTCCGGAAGAACGGAAGCACAAGTTATGCGTCTATACCAAAGTAACCTACCATAACTATTAACGCTGTTTAAATACCTATATATCTAATTGCTTGTGCTTCATTAGTAGGATCGAAAGGTTATTCCTGGACAAACTGTCAGCCCATGAAAGGAAACAGCCAGAATTGACCAGAGTCCAAGACAACAGCTCCAGAGAGAGTGGACTGTTTTACCTCTCATCCACCTGTGCCCCTTTTCTAAGCCTAGGGAACAACCTGCGGAAGAGGGGGCGTGGTAGAATGTAAGGGCTGCGATTGGGGTGAATGGTGAAACTACAGCAATGTAGTCTGGACACTCATTTGATCAACTTGATTGAACAAACAACCTGTCACCCCCCACTGGATGGTGGGGCTGTAGGTGTTTGGGCACAACAGCCTGCAGATAGGTTTTGCATGAAGGATGCTTGTACTCATGGATTATCACTTATAGCTAAAAANTGAGAGAAATATGCAGGACAGTTATGGCAGAATGCATGATCTAGGTTGGGGTGGGGGTGGGGGGGAAGGGAAAGGGAAATATGCCTGAACTGAATTGGAAAATGATGTATGAAATGCACAAAGCATCAATAAAAAAATGTTAAAAAAAAAAAAAAAGAAAGAAAGAAAAGGCCTGCAAGGTAAACGCAAAGGCTTGTGTCGCCTCTGGCTAATTCTTGCATCATCAATCCAACAGGAACATCATTCATTCTAAAGAAAGGCCAATAAGATTCAACAGTACTCTGAATCGAAGTATGACATTTGATGGTTCAGATTGCTCTCTAACATGTCCAGAGGACATGTGACATTCTATATCTCTGGGCTTGGATCATACTCTCTTACACAGCTCCACATTTGGAGTGTTATGCAATGTCAGTGTCATGCAATGCTCTGGATTTAGCCAGTCGTTCTGGGGAAATAGGAATCTGTGTGTATCAGCTCATCTTATGAACAATGGTGTCCTAGTTCCTCTCAGGAAATGCACAGATGAAATCTTGTTACATTCTAGTAAGATGTTTGTTGAGGCCTAACTCATAATGAAGAATAATTTTATTACCTAGTGAAATCTCTGATCCAGGCTTTAAAAATTCTCCCCAACTTTAGCCAAATATTTGACCAAACATCCAAAATTAGTAACATCCACAAAAGTTAGTTCAACATAGTAACCATTCTGGTTCCAGTTAGAGATAACTTCTGTTTTAGTTTGCTTCCCTATTGCTGTGATAAACTAAGACTGAAAGATGCAGGACATATATGGCAGAATGCATGACCTGGGGTGGGGTCGGGGACACGGAAAGGGGAATATGTCTAAATTGGACTGAAAAATAGTGTGTGAAATACACAAAGTATCAATAAAAGTATTTCATTTAAAAATACTCTGACCAAAAGCAAGTTAGGAAGGAGAGGGTTTATTTCACTTATAATCACAGTTCACCATTGAGGAGAGCTAGGACAGGAGTTCAGTGCAGGACAATGGGAGTCAAGAATGGAAGCAGAGACCAGAGACAAACAGCTTTGTTGCTTATTCTTGCAACCTGTGCTCAGTATGCTTTCTTATAAAACCCAGTACCACCTGCCCAGGGGATGTACAACCCACAGAAGGCTGGGCCTTTCCACATCAAAAATGCCTTATCAACATGCTGACAGGCCAGTCTGACAAAATTTCCCAAATGAGGTTCCTTCTTCCCAAGTGACTCAAGTTCACAGTTGAAGTTATCCAGCAAAATTGACCTTTCTTTTTCAACATGACATACAAACCTATTATTACTAAATTAGAACCTTTCTATTTCTTGTCTCCAAGATCTCATGTTAATATTATAAAACATGGGACAACTTTAAAAGTCCCACAGTCCTTAAAATATCAGTAGATAAAAAAAACTCAGTGTCTTAACACAGAAATTGGAAAGTAGATGACAAGGGTCAACCTTAGCTGAGAATCTATTGACAGCAGATTACTGCAGGGAGAGGGAGAGTTAGTTTTATGCAAGGGTGAGGTGCTGGGTACCTTAATCAGGATCCAGTGGGTAAAGTCACATAAAAATATATTTGGGGACACAAATTTAACTTGACAGGCCATAATGTGTGTGTGTGTGTGTGTGTGTGTGTGTGTGTGTGTGTGTGTGTGTGTGTGAAATAGAGTCAATGAGGCGTCGCGTTTCCCTCTGCTCTGGTCCCGGCTGGACCTGTGGGCGGGAACCGGGGTCGCAGGGGAGACGCCATAACGCGCCAGGCCAGTAGGATCGAAAGGTTACTCCTGGACAGACTGTCAGCCCATGAAAGGAAACAGCCAGAATTGACCAGAGTCCAAGTCAACAGCTCCAGAGAGAGTGGACTGTTTTACCTCTCATCCACCTGTGCCCCTTTTCTAAGCCTAGGGAACAACCTGCGGAAGAGGGGGCGTGGTAGAATGTAAGGGCTGCAATTGGGGTGAATGGTGAAACTACAGCAATGTAGTCTGGACACTCATTTGATCAACTTGATTGAACAAACAACCTGTCACCCCCCACTGGATGGTGGGGCTGTAGGTGTTTGGGCACAACAGCCTGCAGATAGGTTTTGCATGAAGGATGCTTGTACTCATGGATTATCACTTATAGCTAAAAATGAAAAAAAAAAAAAATGAGAGAAAGATGCAGGACAGTTATGGCAGAATGCATGATCTGGGATGGGGTGGGGGTGGGGGGGAGGGAAAGGGAAATAAGCCTGAACTGAATTGGAAAAAATGTATGAAATGCACAAAGCATCAATAAAAATTAATTTAAAAAAAAAAAAAAAAGAAATAGAGTCAATGAAATTGGTCAGTGGAGAGTTGGGGGTGTGCAAATAGGAGAAGGATGTCTAAAATATACTACTCTCTCCAATACACAGTTCAATTGGATAAAGAATAAACAGATAGACATGTGAATTATATGACATCTTACATCAAATGGACCTAACAGACATCTATAGAATATTCCACCCAAGCACCAAAGAACACACTTTCTACTCAGCAGCCAATGAAACTTTCTCTAAAATTGATCACGTTACTCAACAAATAAAAATATGAAATAATTCCATGCATTCTATCAGATCAGAATGCAATAAAGCTCATAATCAACAGCCAAAGAAGCTCTACTAACTACATGAACCCATGGGGATTAAAAGGACACATTACTGAATGATGAATGGGTCAAAGAAGAAATTACTAAAGAAATGAAAGTATTCCTGGAACTAAATGGAAATGAGAATACAACACAACAAAAGCCCTGGGACATGTTAAAAAGTGGTCCTAAGAAGGAGGTTTATAGCTCTAAGTGCCTACATTAAAAAATCAGAAAGAGCACAAACAAATGACTTAACAGTACAACTCAAGTCTCTGAAAAGGGAAAAACAAATAAAACCCAAACCCTGAAGAGAAGAAATAACAAAAACCAGCATAAATTAATATAACAGAAATAAAGAAAACAATACAACTAATCAATGACTCTAAGAGCTTGTTCTTTAGAAAAAATTAACAAGATAGACAAACCCTTAGCCCAATTAACCAATAGAAAGAAAGAGGAAACCCAAGTCAACAAAATCATAGATGAAAGGGTAAAACATCACATCAGACACCAAAATGATCAATCCACAACATTATAAGGGAATGCTTTAAAAATATATATTCTATTAAATTTGGAAACCTAAAAGAAATAAATGAATATCTCAAATTATGGTAACCACGAAAGATAAACCAAGAAGAGATCAACAGCTTAAACAGGCTTGTAACATATAATAAAACTGAAAACAGTAATACAAAGCCTACTGAATATATAAAGCCCAGGCCCAGAGAGATTCAGAACAGAATTCAACCAAACAAAGTATCTAAAACCAATACTACTTAAATTATTCGAAAATTAGAAACAGAGGGACAACTCCCAAATTCCTTCTATGAAGTCAGTATTAATTACTCTAATACCAAAACCAGATAAAGATACAACCAAAAAAGAAAATTATAGACCGATCTCCTTAATGAACATAGATACAAAAATTCTCAATAAAATACTTGTATGCTGCACACAAACATACATTAAAAGATCATGAACCATGATAATGTCAGCAAATGCAGGGATGGTTCAATATACATAAGTCAATAAATGTAATAAAGCATATAAATGTACTCAAAGACAAAAATCACATGATCAGCCCAATAGATGCAGATAGGGCCTTGAAAAAATTTAACATGCATTTATGTTAAAAGCCCTAGAGAATAACTTAACTGGAGGGACCATACCTCAACATAATTAAAGCTGTGTACAACAAACCCACAGCCAACATCATTCTAAATGGAGAAAAATTAGAAACATTCCCATTAAAATCAGGAACCACACAAGGCTGTCCACTATCTAAACTTCTTTTTAATATGGTGCTAGAAATTACGACTAGAGAAATAAGAAAAAAGTAAATAAAAGAGTACTAATTGGAAAAGAACAGGTCAAATTATCTCTATTTGCAGCTGATATATCTTATACATGAGAGATTCCAAAAATCCCACCGAAAACACCTAGAAATGATTAACACTTCCAGCAAAGTGTCAGGTAACAAAATCAATCTCCAAAAAATAAAAATCAGTAGCCTTTCTAGTTATAAATAAAAAGCAATCAAAGAAAGAGAACATGGGAGCCCTCCCATTCACAGTAGCCTCAAAGAAATATATATATATAATATATCTAAGGGTAAACCTGAACAAAGACAGTAAGGTTTTAAATCTTTGAAGAAATAGATTGAGGACACCAGGAGAGGAGGGACCTCCATGCTCATGGATTCGAAAAAATTAATGCTGTGTAAATGACCATCTTACTAAAGGCAATATATAAATTCAGTGCAATCCCAATCAAAATCCCCATGACATTCTTCACAGAATTAGAAAAAAAATCTTAAAAGTCATATGGAATCACAAAAGACCCTGGATACCCAAAGCAATCCTGAACACAAAGAGCAATGCTAATGATATTATAATACCAGATTTCAAACTATATTACAGAGCTATAGTCATAAAAACAGCATGGTACTGAAACACAAAAAAAGACATGTAAATCAATGGAACAAGCCAGGCATGGTGGCACATGCCTTTAATCCCGGCTATCTCAGGAGGCAGAGGGAGGAAGATCTCTGTGAGTTCAATTCCAGACTGATCTACACAGTGAGTTCCTGGCCATGTGGGGCTACAGGGAGATTCTGTCTCAAAATGACAAAAAATTAATTATTTACTTATTGATTAATAATTAATAACATTAATTAATTAATATTATAATTTATTATTGGTTAATTAATGGAACATTATTGAAAATCTGAACATGAGTACATGCAATTTCAGGCACCTGATATTTCACAAAGGTGCCAGCAATATAGTAGGGGAAAGACAGCATCTTCAAAAAATGAAGCTAGCAAAACTCGATATTCACCTATAAAAGAATGAAACTAGACCCTTACCTTTCACTCTTCACAAAACTGAAGTCTAAATGGATTAAAGAACTCAATTTGAAACCTAAAACTCTGAAACTGTTAGAAGAAAACATCGCAGTAATCTACAAGATATAAGTTAAGGACTTTCTAAATCGGACATCAGTTGGCCAGGTATTAAGGTCAACAATCAACAACTGGGATTTTGTTAACTAAAAAGACTTCTGCACAGCAAAAGAAACAACCAAGGAATATAGGATAATGCCTTCTTCCCCGTAATCTCCATAGTTCCATATATAACCTCCCTCCAACTGAAATACCCCGTTTTATCCATTTCCCCCTTGGTAACCTGTCTTCTACTCTTCTCTCTCAGGCTCTTTCTTTGCTTTCACCTCTGCTTCCTTTCCATTTTCTTGGCTTCTGCAGTAACATCAGGATATATACTCAGATATAAGTAATTTGGTGCTAGGATCCACAAATGAGGGAGAACATATGTAGTTTGTTTTTCTGAGTCTGTGTTACTTCACTTGTATAACACCAACTGATGTACAGTTTAGAAAGTCCTTAACTTATATCTTCTATGTTACTGCCTATGTTTTCTTCTAACAATTTCAGAGTTTTAGGTTTCAAATTGAGTTCTTAAACCCATTTGGACTTGACTTTTGAACAGGGTTAAAGGTAAGGTTGAAATAGAGGTAAGGAAGGTACTTTAACTGGGAGGGATGAGAGAGGGAGAGAGAGAGAGAGAGAAAGAGAGAGAGAGAGACACTAACTGGTGTAAAAAACAAAGGGAAATATATTAGTTCAAAAGCATACTAAAAATTACAGACATTATATCTTAGTCAATGTATATAGCTGAAGGCTATATAACAAGAAATGGTGCCAGACACCGCTCCCAAAATTTCACAGGCTATTGCCACAGACCTTGATTGCCCCCCCCCCCGAACCTGAAGGTAAAACCCTATTTCTAAAGACAGAGCATATTTCAGACACAGGACTTGGAGCAATGGAGGTGGAACTGGCCTGGAAGCTACTTCCCCTGAAGGCTAGCTCTCACAGCTTTGGAGAGCACTGTGTAAGCTACTAAGAGAGAATATCAATCAGTGGTCCAACCATAGCTTTAAGGCCTAATAACCACATCAGTGACCAGCACAGAAAACAACATTGGTCCAATAGCAGCACTTTTATCTTGGAGGTAATCAACAGCTACCTAATTGGATTTTAAGCCCAGTCAATGGAAGGGAACTTGTGTGATGCTGTAAACATACCCAAATACACATGTCTGGAGAGGTCATAGATCTTAGGGAAAACCCCACCCAAGACAATCACAATCCTAGAAAAATATAATTTCTTAGTAAGTGCTAGATATGGATACCTATATTTACAAACAAGTATGCCAGTCACCTCTCATCAAAGAATCTTCTTTTGCAACAGATGGAGACTATTACAGAGGTCCATAACTTGTCACACACAGAGATTAAATGTCTGTGAAATGCATCTCTCTACTCTCATCACTGAGGGCAATGAACACAAAGGGTCCCATATCACCAAAACATAGACAATAGGCGTCTGCAGGATATGGATCCTTGGACAGGACTCCTATATTAAACTTCAGCCACCCAGAGATCAAGGACCATTGTGGAAGAGGGGGAAGAAAGATTGTAAGAGCTAGGGAGGGGGCGCATGGTCATATGGAAATAGTTTTACAGGCTTCCAGGATCTGGACCATATGAATTTAGAGCAATGGATAGGATGCACAAGACCTATGCAAACTCCACCAGACAAAAAACCAGCATAGAACTGTAAAAATGGGCAGTGGGCCCCAATCTTAACTGAAGAACTATTGGGCAGCTGATTACTCTTGGGTGAGGAAGAGCTGATCTTCTTTAAGGGAGTCATTTTAGATAAACTGACTAGATCCCAGTGGATGAATTTGTACTGAGGGGACATCTGAGGACACTAACTTGACTCAGTAAGCCTTAACATAAATGACAGAATGGAAATCCAGCAGGGGAGGGGCTATGGGAAAAGGAGGTATAAAGATAATTAGGATGTTGAGTATGAGCCAGGTGTGGTGGTGCACACCTTTAATCCCAGCACTCAGGAGGCAGACACAGGTAGATCTCTGTGAGTTCAAGTCCAGCCTAGTCTACATAGCAAGTTCCAGACCAGCTGGGATTACATGAAGACCCTGTCTCAAAAAGGCCAAAAAGAAGATATTTTGTTTGAAATACACAAAAATTCAGTAAAATATACAAAAAACATCTTGATGTCTTTTTGAAATAATGTGAAGTCTCTTAGGTGTGGGCTCCTGCAAATTTTTTGAAGGAAAAGCAAAGGTACAATCAGAACAAAGATAAACCAAAGTCAAACAGTGTAAAAATCCCAGTGTCTGATGACTGCAATTCACTGCTGATCTGGGATGAAAGGGCTTTGGAAGCTCCCCCTCCTAGGCTCTGTCGTCCACAGCATACACGCCCTGGCATTGAAGGCTAAGGGTGGCTCCGCTCTGTATCTGATGATGCCTTTGGTGGTCATCCTGCAGTCCTGGCATCCCCAATATGACGGGTTCTCCACTCTACCTGAGTCTGCACCTTCACCAGTGGCCTCTCCTGGCCCCTAATGTTGCGAGGCCTCAGCTTCTCTCCGTGACCCTTTCAGTTCTGTAGCTCTATGCCACCAAAACCAGTACGAATGGGAAGACCCTTAGACATTATCAAGTAGCTTGAAATGCTGTCTTGGTCCCCTCTGAATCATAGCTTCTGTGTTTGCACCCTCAATAATTCTACTCTTTTCTTAATCTCTTCCAATATACTGCATGGGACCTTTCAACACTACCAATACTAGCCAGTACAGAAAAAGTTTCCAGTTCAGTACTAGGTAGAATTATCTCTGTCCTGTACTCAAAGTGGATGGTGCCTTCAGCAATGTGATCTTACTATATGATTCCCTTGGACAACAAAGAGCAATGGCCGTAATCTTCACTGTTTTGCAATCCTCTGGAAGAGGATTGTCAAAAAGTCATGGGGGGTATCCCGCATCTGGTACCCAGGTTTTGGTCAAAAACCCTGTAGTATTCAGGAGCAGAATTATTCATCCATGCAGGATATGTTTATTCAAGCTCTATTTTTAAGATTACTTTTTGTTTAGTTGGCTTATATACTACTAGCTTTGGAAAAAATCCATAGAGAACTCTACTGTTTGATAAGCCATAGTGGTTTTATTGTGAGATTTTTTTTTGCATGGTACATAGATTTTTGGTAATGTACATAACCCATTATAACAGAACTAGCTCTTAATATAATTTATCCATTTTTATTTTATGTGTATGAGTGTATTGCTTGCATGTAGGTAGGAGCATCTGTGTCTTGCAATGCCCATGGAGGTCAAAATAGAGCATCAGATCCCCTGGAACTGGAGTTATGGATGGTTGTTAGCCACCATGTGTGTGCTGGGAACCAAACCTGGGTCCTCTACAAGAGCAGCCAGTGAGTGCTCTTAACCCTTGAGCCATCTTTCCAGCTCTGAACAAAACTAGCTTTGAAGGCCTTAAATGTATGATGTAGTATTTGATCCAGAATAATTATGTGTTATTGTTCAGCTTTGTGATACTACAAGAAAATACTCGATACAGATAAATTTAATGGAGAAATATATTATTTGTCTGTCAGTTTGGGGCGGCTGAAAGTCCAAATGTCTCAGCACAGACTCGGCATGATTACTTCGTGGATCACATCCCCAATGACGAGAAAAATGGGGATTTCCCCGACCTGAAGAGTATGAGGGAAGAGCCAAATCCAGGCTTTGGAAGGGTCATATCAAAGTTCAGGGAGCCCGTGAGAAATACTTTCTCAACAGCACACCTCCAATGATTCAAAAACCTAATAATAAGTCCCACCTCTCAAACACTCCACCATGTTTCAGAATTGCACACCCTGAGATCAAGCCTTTAATATGTGGACCCTTAGAAGACACTCAACATCTTCACTCTAGCAGCGGACACACACACAAAAATCAGAGTAGTTGGGACTGGTGAGAAAGTTCGGTGTGTAAAGGCACTTGCAGCCAAGACTGACCATCTGAGTTCCATCCTCTGGTCTCACATGATGTAAGGAGAGACCGACTCCTACCGTTAGTGCTATGACCTTCCCACAGCTCAGTCTCTCTCACACACACACAGCTCTTTGAGACTTCCAAGGTCAAGGCACCAGAACATACAGTTTGGTGATAAATCATTCTCTACCTCCAACATGACACTTTGTTGCCATATTGTCAAATGGCAGAAAAGATGGAACAGGGAAGGGCAAGGAGGGCCAGGTAGCTCTCTGTAGTGTTAAACAAGAACATTAAGTCTACTACAAGGTCAATTTGATCCCAATTAAATGCCATCTTTTCTTTACAGAATTTTATAAGCTTATTTTTAAAATAGATGGGATGTGCTGAATCAAGTACAACAATAAAATAAGATAATCTGGGGGGTGGGAGATGAACAATTAGAGCATCACAAGTCATAAAGTAGTAGTTTACAAAATTACAGTCACTCAGAGTATAGAAAAAAACAGTACTAGTTAATGTAGAAAGCATCAATGACAAAGGAAAGCATGATCAATGTAAATAGTAAAATTAAAACTTTGTGTTCATCAAAAGTCAACATCACAACCACAGAAAGCAAGTCAGTGGAACAAGAAGTGTGCAGAAAGACTCTCTGTCCCACAACAGGTATAGAAATCCTATGATGATTACTAAAGAGGAGCAACCCAACTGGATCTAGCAAAAGTGTTCATAGGATACAATATACACTCACTAGAAAAGAAATTAAAGGGATAAACACCATCATTAACCACAAATATTAAGAGTAAAATCATAAGCTCACTACAATTCAAAGAGAAAAGCCAAGATTAGAAAGACAGAGCATAAGCTGGGACAGGATGCAGTAGTTAAAGGGCTTGTCAAACAAACGTGATGAGCAGATGCTGATCCTAGCACCCATGTAAAAAACCTCAGAGCTGGTGGCTGGCACTTGTAATCTGAGCATGGTGGCAGAGGAGACAGAGGAGTCCCTGGAACTTACTAGACTGTTGCCCTACTCAAGACAATGAGCTCCAGATTCAACAAGACACCTTGTCTGTAGGAAAACCCAGCTTGAATTGCAAACTAGCTGGTATTCCTGAGGACGCCACATGGCCAAGAGTCTGGCTCTTCCCCAAGGAGGAAACAGGCAGCATGGCCTAAGTGTGCAGTGCTGGGTGGAGCAGGAGTTAGGGGGCTCATGATTGGTTCTGGGAACTGACGTCATTTGGTTTATAAAAGCAGCTGTGGCAACCAGTAAATCAAATTCCATATTAACATCATCACAGAGTTCCCGGCCGATATTTTTATTAATTATTGCACGCATACAGGCTAAGGTAGGCCTGAGTTTCGGTCGGGTGGCCAGTGTGGATGGAAAGAGGTTCCCTTTGTGGACCACCAACCTGGGTAGCTGGTGTTGCGAGTGAAATTCCTGTCCTGGCTCTGGGCAGGTAGGAAGTCAAGGCCAAGTGTGGAATACATGTCTCATGGGTCCAGGCTAAGAGCCTAAGTTGGACTTACCATTTAGGTTGGACTGTGGGAAGTAGCCGGCTGGTCTCTGCACCAAGAGGCCAGCTCCCCACAGTGTCCGCAAAGCAGATGGTGTGTCCCCATCCCCCTTAGTGGGGCCACGTGGGCCCTATTCACCATAAAGAGGAAAACTTCCTACACTTGTCTGTAAAAACAAATTAGAAAAGTTCTGAGGAAGACACTTGGCCTCTACCTCTGTCATTGAAAAACATATCACACACACACACACACACACACACACACAGAGGCATTAACATGACTTGATAAAAACTGAGATTAAAGCCAGGTGTGGTGTTGCACACCTTTAATCCTAGCACTTGGGAGACAGAGGCAGGCAGATCTCTATGAGTTCAAGGCAGCCTGGTCTACAGTGGGAGCTCCAGGACAGCCGGGTTGGTGGGGACACCCTGTTTCCAAAAAGACAAAAAAAAAAAAAAAAAAAACACCCTGAGATTAAAAGGATTGATAATATACCATATTGGTGAGGGAATTTTGGTGTTCTCTACTACAAACAGGTGTTGATACCACACTTTACCATCCAGACCCAGCTCTTCAATAATCTTTTAACTGTGTGCTTAGCAGTAGCCTCTGAAGAAGCTGAATCATCCTAGGAGTCAAGGCATCTTTTGAGTGGCATCTCCTTTTGAACTAACAAATTCCTGTGGCCTGGAATTTGCGACCCAGCAAGTTCACTGCCTGCCAAGACCAAGAAGCAGTGGCTTTAATGCAAGGTGACACACAAGACAGACAGGTAAGAAATGTGGGAGAAGAAAGGCTTATCTTGAAGCCACAGTCAGCTCTTTAGAGCAGAGCCCTAACAGTGGAAGCCACTACTCATGCTCCCACAACCTAAATGAAACATTGTTTTTTTCCAAAGAAAAATAAAGCTCTGCTCAATGAGGAAAGATGATGGCAAGAGAAAGCACTTGGATGAAGCGCTCCTTGGACCTACTCGCCAGCTTTTCTGCTTCTTGGATTTGTATATAAGGATGAAGACCCAGCTGTCCTGGGACATCACCTCTGTCTCCTCTGCCATGCATCGCCTCACACTCTTGGTCAAGGCCAGTGCTGCCACCCTGCTCTTGGTCCTATGCCTACAGCTGGGGATCAGTAGAGCTCAGGATGATGAGTCAGTTGAACTCTTTCTGACCCCCACAAAAAACCATAGACAGGAATCCTCTCCTAGCCTGGAAATCTGAACATTCCTTTCCAAACATTTTTAAACTTCTCAAATCTCTAGACCCAGAAATCCTGCTTCTCCTTAGGAACCTCTATCACCTCTCTTCACATTTCTTCTGGATATCTGGGCTTGCCTGAGAAATAAAGTTCTCAGTGTACATGAGTCTCGAATAAACAGTCACTGTTACTCTAACACACTGAGCCAGTGATCAGATTTCTGATCAGCGTGTCTTGAGAGGATGAAGGGTTTGTGAGTTCCAACAAGAGATTTGTCTAAATTTGGCATGAGTCACTGAGAAGATAACATTGTCATCGCCCCATGTTCTCAGATTGAGCTAGTACACAGGAACCATAGAAGCATTTTTTTTCTTTTTTTTTTCTCTTTCAGCCATTTATTTGTTTTATTTACAGTTTGTATTCAATGCAAATCAATTCCATAACATGAGAAGTTACTATGAATCAAAGCATAAATGCGTAAACACAATATACAATCAAATAGATGTACAGCACTGGGGGCAAAGCAGGGAAACATTCATCACACGCAGTAGCCTTGGATCTGTGAGATCTGCTGCTCTCTGTAGGTTTCTCAAGATGGAAAAAATGACTGGTTATCAACACTACTGTCACCTTATTAGATCTGAAGGCGATAGAAGAAAAATTTGGCAGCAGACTACAAGACATAGGCATAGGAAAAGACTTCCTAAATCAGGCAGTAGCTACGCAAGAATTAAGGTCAACAATTGACAAATGGGACCTCATTAAACTCAAAAGCTTCTGTACATCAAAAGAAACAATCAAGGAAGTGAAGAGAAATCCCACAGAGTGGGAGGAAACCTTCACTGCAGATACATCTGACAAAGCATTGATTTCCAGAATATATAAACTACTCAAAAAACAAAGAAGAAAGAAAACAAATGACCCACTCAATAGATGGAGCAAAGAACTGAACAGAGACTTCACAAGTGAGGAATTAGAGATGTCTGAGAAACACCTCTAGAAGTGTTCAACATCACTAATCAATTAAGGAAAATGCAAATCAAAACAACCATTTTTATAGAATTAAATCAGCCTTGACTACTCCATAAGACTGGCTAGGATCAGAAAACAAATGAAATGAACCAAGTGGCTCTGGAGGGTGTGGGAAAGGGAATACTCATCCCACCTGCTGGTGGGAATATAACTCATACAGCCAGATGGAAAGGCAAGTGTGGAGGAACGCCGTTGGGACTTGGAATGAACCTTGCCACCTACCCAGCCATAACACTACCTAGCATGTACCCTCAAGACTCAACCCCCACCGAGAGATACAGAGATGGCCCATGTTTTATTTTCAGCCTCTTTCACTAATAGCAAGGATGTAACCACCCAAATGCCCCTCAAACTGACGAGTGGATAGAGAAATGTGGGTACATCTACACATGTTGTTCTATGCAGCAGTAAAGAAAGATGACCATCACGAGGTTTGCAGGAAAATGGCCTAAGCTTAGAGGTCATCATGCTGAGTTGAAGTAACACGTCTCCAGAAAAAAAAAACACAACGAATGTGTTCCTAGTTTTGTCCCTTTCCATTGCTGGTGACAAAACCTCTGGACCGATCAACCAACATGGGGGAGGAAAGGGTTTATTTTCAGCTTACATCTCGGTCATTCATTACAATTTATGGGAAGTCCAGGAAGCATGAACTCAGGGCAGGAACCTGGAGGCAAGGAGCCACAAAGCACAGGCCCCATGGAAGGAAGGCCCCTGTTCAACTGGCTTTGCCTCCCAGTGACATACTTCCTACATCTGGCCAACCTTCTAAGACACCTTCCAAAAACAATCCACCAAACTGGAGACAAAATGATCGGGGGGGGGAATTCCTTAAAAAGCCTACTGGGGACACTCATTCAAACCACCAACATTCCCACTCCTGGGCCCCCATATAGGCCCTCCTGCGCCATATAAAATGCAAAATGATTTCTTCTGTTGTAGTTTGTCTCCCATTTGTCTGTGTACAAAACGACTACTCTGAACCAACACTAACTTTTGGGGAGGAAAGGGATTTTATTCACTTACATACATTACTCCCCCGGGTCACAATTCATCACTCAGGGAGCCCAAGAGCAGGAACTCAAGGCAGGAACTCGGCAGAGCTAAAATAGGCCCCAGTGGAGGAATGCTGTTCACTGGACTGTTCCGCTCTGGCTCAAATGCCCAGCCTGGACCTTCTTAATAGAGGTTACAAACACAACAACTCGCCAAGGGGGCAACCATTTCCCATTGTTGGGCTGGACCTTCCACACTGCCCAGCTGACAATCCAGACAATCACTCCACAGATGTGGCCACAGGACAATCCAATGGAGCCCAATGCCCCAATTGAAGCTCCCTCAACACAGGTGTGGTCAAGTTGACACTAAAGCTATCCAGCACAATTGACCCCTTGTCAACTTGACACACAAAACACATCACTATTAAACCAGCACCTTTCCAGTTCTTATCCCCAAAGTATGATGTTAACATTAATCACAACCTAAGACAGTACAACCTTAAAAGCCCCACAGTCCTTAAAATGTCCAAACACTTAAACAGTCTGTTAAAAGTCTCTTAACTATGGGCTGCTGTAAAATCCAAAACAAGTACTGTCTTATTTCAAAGGGAAGAATCAGGCACTCTCAAACAAAACCTAACTCCAGCAAAGTAGCTCAAGGCTGGACACCTGGGATTCACTCACAATCTTCTGGGCTCCCAAAAGGTTTTGGTAGCTCTTCTTCTCTGACTCTGCTGTCCTTGGCACACACAGCTCATCTCACAGGCCCAGACTCCATTCCACACCTGCTGCTGCTCTTGGTGGTCGTCCCATGGTCCTGGCATCTCCAAACAGCTGGAGTCACCACTGAAACTGAGGCAGCACCCTCACCAATGGCCTCTTCTGCCCTCTCCTGGTGCAAAGCCTCAGCTTCTCTCCATGACCCCTGCAATCCTGGGATCTTCACTGCAACTGAGGTGCGCTTCCACCAATGGTCTTTCCTGACCTCTCAGTGCCAAGCCTCGACTGCTCTCTGTGACCCCCTCAAATTTCAACATCAGAACCACATAGGAGACTCTTACACACTATCAAGTCCTGCTTCTGGCTTGAGATGGAGGCTCAGGCCCCTTCTGGAACATATATTCTGTGTACTGACCCTGAAGAAATTCTTCCCAGAAGATTTCACCACAGTGATGCTGGTCTCTTGTTACTTACAGCTGGTTTTTCAGCCCCAGCTAACCAGCATCAATTGTCCCAGTACAACAAAGATTTCACTTCTGGTTCTGGACTCTTATTACTTACAGCTGATTCTTCAGCCCCAGCTGACCAGAACCCACAGATTACACCATCCTGATGATCTCTGCTCCCCTTTGAAACTAGAAACTTCACAAGCCAGGCCTCCATCTTCTACAACTCCTTCACCAAAACTGTTCCAAGCTCCACAGCCATGATCTTTAGGCATTCAATGATCTTCCCAGCCCAAACTTCCAAATGTCTCCGCAATCCTTCCCCAAAACACCAAGGTCAGGTCTATCACAGCAATACCCCACTCCTCTGGTACCAATTTCTGTTATAGTTTGTCTTCCATTGCTGTAACAAAACACTCTGACCAACATCAACTTGGGGAGGAAAGGGTTTATTCAGCTTACATCTCCTGGGTCACAGTTCATCACTCAGGGAGCCCAAGGCAGGACCTCAGGGCAGGAGCTGAAGCACAGGCCATGGAGGAATGCTGTTCACTGGCTTGCCTGCTCTGGCTCATGCCCAGCCTGACTTCTTATACGGTACACAACAACCTGCCAAGGGGGACCATTCATTGTGGGCTGGGACCTTCCACACTGCTCGACAATCAGACAATACTCCACAGATGTGGCCAAAGGCCAATCCAATGGAACCAATTCCCCAATTGAGGCTCCCTCAACCCAGGTGTGTCAAGTTGACACTAAAGCTATCCAGCACAAATGGTATCCCTCATCTGTGGATGCTAGTGCCAATTACCTAGTTGTAAGTATTTCTTGTGCTCAGCCCCTTGAGCTTTTGTCCAAGCAGTTGGGAGTGATGCATATTGGAAACAGCAACAGATTGGACTGCATCAAAGAACTGCCTGAAACAGTGAACTTCTGCTCAAAACAGTAAACTTCCACGTGGAGAATATTGAGAAAGACTTAGAAAGAGATGAAAAGCATGTTTGGCAGAATGCATGCGCTCTGGTGGGGTGGGGGGATAGGGTGGGGGACATAGGTCAAGATTTGATAAAAAATATAGAAAGAAAGAAAGAAAGAAAGAAAGAAAGAAAGAAAGAAAGAAAGAAAGAAAGAATAAAAAGCAGATATTTACTAGTTGGCTACATATTAAGTAAAAGGCATCATGTACCTCATTCATTGTCTTCTTCAAAGTATATTTTTTCACTGAATTTTTGTGCATTTAATAAAGATTCTTAATCCTTTTTATTCCCCTCTCCATCTATATTTCCCCCTCCACCCCCATGGATTTTATGCATTCTGTCATATGTGTTAAGGCCTGTGGAGTCAACTTTGTGTACCCAGATGTCCCTCAGTGTTTGTTCATCTACTGGAACCTGGTCACATTAACTCTTTTTAGTCCTAAAAATCAGTTTTTTCTTATAAATGGAAAAAAAGCCACTTCTTCATTAAGCAATAACCAAATCTGTATGAAACATCCAAACCAGGAACCACACAAAAATTCCTGGGGATTCTCAGGTTAAGCAAGTGATTCAACCCATGTCTTCCTCCCTGGCTCTGCCCTGGTTCTTCCTGTGACTTGTGCACCCCAATTTTTCCCATAGGTTTGTCTCAGAACTCTTCATCCTACTTTTCTCTTCTCAGAAATTATTGGGCACCAGTTCATCTGGATTTGGAGATTCCAGACAGCAAGAGCAGATAAGGACATCAATTTGAAACTTAGAGTTGAAACAAAATTGAAGCACCACCTTATTGTAAGTAGAAGCCAGGATGAGTGACCCCAACACAAAAGCTGACTCCTTAACTGTGATACAAGTTCAGTCCCCTCTCACATCAGCATTGCATATTAGCATTATTGAACCATCCTCCTAAGTGTCTCTGTACCTGAGTCTCAGAACTATTGTGAGAGCTTGGGCAGGTGTCTTACTCTTCAGATGAAGAATCCTTAGTTCACAAAGGTCCTGGGAAGAAGGAGCATGAAAGAGAAAGGTGGTGAGGAAAGACAAAGAGAAAAATGTCCGAGTGACAGTAAAAAGCTATTGTATTTCCTCCAAGGTCCTGAACATGATTGGTTTGGGATGAGGGTTTAAGACTGGAGTAAGAAAATCCTGTAGTGCTGATGCATAGGTTGAAGCAGTCTGTAAAGAGGACGTAAGGGCCTGGTTCTTACTCCAGTCCTTTCTTGGCTCCTTTGCTACAAGTCTCTTAACCCTATCCAGCCTCCTTGACTCCACAAGGAGCTCAGATGTTTCTCTTTCCTTTTTTAATCCATTAATTCTCAGAGAGCAATCTGAGCTCTGAAATACAGCAGAGGTTTTCAAATT
The DNA here is from genome assembly GCA_009823505.1 of Rhizomys pruinosus. NCBI lineage: Eukaryota > Metazoa > Chordata > Mammalia > Rodentia > Spalacidae > Rhizomys > Rhizomys pruinosus. The sequence continues at coordinate 1,151,683 of VZQC01004266.1, forward strand.
GTGATGTGAACTTGTCAAAAGTTAGAATCTTGCTAGCAGTGAAGGGAGATGCCAGAGACTCTAGATTTCTAACAAGTTTCTGGGACAGGTGAAAGGAGGTTCCAAATCTACACCTCGAGCAACTTGAGGACAGAGCACTGCATTATGCAATATGTCCCTGCAGCATGAGTTTCTTAATTCAAGTAAGATTTGAGAGGCAGTGATTAAGGAAAAAACAAAACTGGAGCACAAAATTTCAATAAAAATATTAAAACAAACAAAAAAACTGGAACTAAGAAAATGGCTATTCATTCAATCTAGAAACATGCCCACACCCCACTCGTGCCCCACAAAGGACAGGAAAGATACCCAGATATATTTCAAAGATGTTCTCTATTTAGGTCAAGTGTATGAATTATGCATGCCAATGTGAATGAAAGGTGGAGGCTATACTTACCTGGCAGGGGAGACACCATGATCATGAAGGTGGTTTTCCCAGGGTGAGGCTCATCCATTGCACTTGGGATGTGCTGACCCCTGCGATTTCCCCAAATGCGGGAAACTTGACTGCATAATTTGTGGTAGTGAGGGACTGCGTTCACACTCTCCCCTGATTAAAGATCTATAAAGTAAGAATTAAATAAGTTAGTTGTCCTTTAAAAAAAGAAAAGTGGAGGCTTATTCATTTAGTTTTAGGTTTTTTTTATTTGTCATAACTGCAGGTGAAATGTTTATACAAGTTATAGATAGAACCTTTGTGATAATCATTTCTGGTGATGATAGATATTAAAGGTCTGTTTCTAAATAATAAGTGATATTATTAGTCAAGAAAAATTACGATTTTTAATAATTGAGCTTTTGGGGCTGTAGAGATGGCTCAGTGGTTAAGAGCACTGACTGCTCTTGCATAGGACTGGGTATCGATTCCCAGCACCCACATGGCAGCTAAGAACCATCTTTAGTGCTGGGCATGATGGTGCACGCCTTTAATCCCAGCACTTGGGAGGCAGAGGCAAGTGGATCTCTGTGAATTCAAAGCAAGCCTATTCTACAGAGCAAGCTCCAGGCCAGCTGGGACTAAAGGGAGACCCTGTCTTTAAAATGTCAAAAAAAAAAAAATCAAGCTTTTACTACAAACCAAAATCTTTTAAAAATAAACTCAAGAATTAAGTAGAGGAAGTAGGACCTTCTGAAACACTGACTTTTAACCAAAAACAATTTGTGTAAAAAGAAACTTTATCTTAATATTTTGTGACAGACCCATTGTCTAACCTCAAATTCATTGTGAATTTGCTCTGTCTAACCTCAAATTCATTGTGAAATCAGATAATAGTTCCTCTTGTGATTCTGAAGCATTGGATTTTCAAATTCTGGGATTATAGACATATGCCATCTCAGCCTACACCAATCAATTTTATCTGTGGCTCTGTAATAGAGAATAAGAAAGGGAGAGAGACACAGAAAGAGATAGAGGGAGTATGTGCACATACATGTAACTAAAATGTTTATACATTTGAACATATTGATGTTTGCAGTTGATGATGTCTGAGAAAGGGGCAGCACGTATTAAAGGAACGTGGCTCCTAGCAGGTGGACCACACTCTAGTGAATGGTCACACACCCACAACTATTTGGGTATCACAAATTCGAGCCAATGGGTTATCAAAATTTTTAAAAGAAGCAAACCAAGCATGCTGGATGATAGGGGTGTGCAGGTAGATCAGGGAGGAAAGAGGGAAAGAGTTTGGGGTGAATATGATCAGAATATATCTTGTGAACATCTCAAGGAAAATAAAAATATTTATTTTAAAAATTATAGATTAAGGGCCTAGAGCAGTGGCTCAGTGGTTAAGAGCACTGACTGCTCTTGCAGAAGACCTGGATTTGATTCCCACCACCCATTTGGTGGCTAACAACTGCCTGTAACTCTAGTTCCAGGGGAATCTGACACTCTCTTCTGATCTCCATGGGCATTGCATGACAGAGATGCACTTACATGCATTGCGTGAAATACACTCATACACATAAAATAATAAGTAATTGTTTTTAATGTAAACTTTTTTGAATTTTTGTGTATTTCATATAAAACATTATAATCACCTTCATATTCTCTCCCCCATTCGCACCCCCATAGCCTGCACCATCAGCTTTTATACATTGTCATATGCTATGGCCCATCGAGTTAAGTTAGTGTACCCATATGTCCCTGACTGTAAGTTCATCCACTGAGGTCTAGTCAGCCTATCTGGAGTCTCTCTTTTATTTTTTTTAATTTTATTTATTTTTTATGTGTATGAATGTACTGTCTGCATGTAGGCTTGTGCATCTGTGTCGTGCAATGCTGCAGAGGTCAGAAGAGGGCATCGGATTCCCTTGGAACTGGAGTTAAAGACGGTTCTCAGCTGCCATGTGGGTGCTGGGGATCAAACCCTGGTCCTCTGCAAGAGCAGTTGGCACGCTTAACCACTAGGCCATCTCTCCAGCCCCTGGAGCCTCTCTTTTAAAGAAGATCAACTCTCACCCACCAGTGAACAGCTGACAATAGCTCTTTACCTAGCTAAAAGATTTTCCCAGTTCTGTGCTGAGTTTTTCTCTGCTTGAGTTTGCCTGGGTCTTGTGCATGCTGACACCATTGATGTAGGCTCACTCAGAAGCCTGTAAAACTCTGTCTCCTTATGGAAGCCTCTTACAATCTTTCAGCCCCCTCTTCTACAATGGTCCCTGAGCCATGGCTAGATGAAGTTTAATATAGGATTCTTGTCCAAGGCCTTGCACTATGCAGACTCTATTCATTATGCTTTGGCCATTTGTGGCCTTTTGTGTTCATTGCCCTCCATTGTACGAGGGAGCTTCATTGATGAGAGTTGAGAGGTGCATTAGTGTTCTCTCTAACCTTTGTTTCACTAGAGATTCCACTGTAGACATGTCACTTAGTGTTGGGCATCACACAGACTCTCTTTTTTAAAGTATTCCCTTATAACGCTCTGGATCTCTTTGGTGTTTGTTGGGATGTTTCCCCTTTCATCTCTGATTTTGTCAATTTGAATTGGTTCTTTTCTTTTAGTTAACTGGGCTAAAGATCTATCTTGTTAAAAAACAGCTCTTAGATTCATTGATTCTTTGTATTATTTACTTTGTTTCTATTTGTTTCTCATGTGGTCCAGGTTAGCCTGGAACTCACTCTGTAGCTCAGGTTGGCCTTGAACTTCCCATTCTCCTTCCTCAGGCCCTTGAATATTGGGATTGCAGCTATGCACCATTATGCCTGGCTCACATGTGTGTTTCAGTAGAGAGCAGACTTGAGTGAGCCTAGAGATTTCATTTCCCCAAAGAAAAGAGCTGTTCACAGGATGTGACACCACCTTTGGGAAAACTGGTCTCCCATGAATCTCCTGTGAATCTCTTCTCTTGTCAGACAATCTTAAAGCCTCTTTTTATAGTACTTATAATCTTATTACAACTGATTATTTGACAAATATTGTGGGGAGCAGGTGTGGCGACAGTCCTAAGAAGGCACCCGAGACTTTAGCAAAGTTTTATGACTAACACCTGAGTCTTATGATTAACACCTGATTCCTTCCTACATCAAAGTAAAGCCACGCTCACTGTTTGAGCTGTGCAGGTGCACCCTGTATACAAGATCAGACCAGATGATACCAATAGACCAGCCACGCAACCTGGGCAGGGAAGGTGAATAAATAGAGGGACTTTCTAGATAGAGGGAGAGACACACACACACACTCTCTCTCCTTTCTAGTCTGAGAGAGAAGCTTGCTTGCCTGAGGCGTTCTGACAAGACCTGCCTGCCTGAATAATAAACAGCTTTGAGAAGAACGAGCGAGAGGTGCTTTGTTGCTGCGGCTTCATACAAGTGTCCCCTACAAGTGTACGAGTGTTTCATACAAGTGTTCCATACAAAATATAGCATTAGCTTCACATTTATTCATTTGAAATTTAAAACAGGATATATTATACTTACAATCATATATTTGAATTTAGTGAACATATATATAATCCTTTCAGGCTAGAGAAAACATGGTAAATTACAATCCTAAGCATCTCTGTACAATAAATCATTTTCTGATCTCATAAAGTCTGTAGAACACTTACCAGAAAATTGTTCTTTTATTATTTTTTATTTTATATGTATGAGAGTTATGCCTGCATGTATGTGAATATACTCATGTCATGCAATGCAGACAGAAAAAGACATCAGATCCCCTGAACTGGAGTTACAGATGGTTGTTAACCACCATGTGGGTGCTGGGATTCAAACCTGGGTATCTTGCAAGAACAGCCAGTGCTCTTAACTGCTGAGCCATCTCTCCAGCCTCCAAAAAACTGTGTTAAAAATGAAGAAAGTACACTGGATAACATGAGAAACCTACATTATTGAATAATAATAATAAAACTGTCTACTGCAGTAATCTATGTGTTTATGAATGGGTGATCCCAAAACCCAATACATATAAAATCCACACAGTGAAGATACTGTCTATGGCTGGCTCAGTTTAAAGAAAGAAATGGTGCAATGGTCTTTGACATCCCACCACAAGTGCCATGCTGCACATCTACTGCACTCTGATTTGTTACTTCAATTATACAATTCTTAAAAACTGTAAATCATAAAGGTATCTTGTGACAAATGTAATGTTAAGGTAATCAAGGCAAGGAAAGGCTTCCTAAACATCAGGGCTCTCTGGCCATGCACAGCAGCCCCCAATGGCAGGATGTGGCTCAAGGCAGGTAGCCTCAGCCACCTTGATAATGACCAAAATAAAGATGGGTCCCACTAGTATTTCGAGATATTGAAACCTGAATATTGATTTGAACCATCTTCTTACTTGTAGTAAAAACCACACATATTGCTGGGGGTTTTTTTTATTGCTGCTACTGTGTTTCATGGGTGACTTCTGGAACTAGAAGACTTCAATATGATCCAAAAGCAAATTTCCTCACCAATTTACAGACGTACTGAGTTATATGCACAGGTTCATCTGGGTAGACATACCCCAGGATAAAACTCCTATGTTACACACTAGACACTGAAGCTGACACACACAAGAGTCTGACATCTTAAGTGCCCAGCTACTCTCAAGTTCAAAAAGGCAGAAAAAGAGAAGACATTAACCCTCAAGATTTCTTTGGCCTCTCTTATGGTCAGACCTGGGAGGTGACTTTATTTTTTACCAGAAAAGCTCTTTATTTTTTTCTCCTTAATTTTTATTGTGCTTTTGTACATTTAATACAACATTTCTTAATCAAATTTAGGCCTGTTCCCCCATCCATACCCACCTCACCAGAGTTCATGCATTCTGGCATATATGTTAAGTCCTGTCTTGCATCTTTATCTCAGTCTTTTTCAACTTTTTTGATATAGAAGTTTACAGTTTTGGCCAGTTCTTTGAACAAGTCTTTTTCGGTCATTGCTATTCTTTTTAATTTTGTATTACTTAATTTTGCATTAATATATATATATATTCAACATCCAAAAGCCACTTTTTTTTATACTTAGGGATTCATATTTTTTCCTCTAATTTCACATTATTCTAAAATACGAATTTATACCCTCCACCTATATATATTAATTACCATGTCTGAAAGTAACTGGTAAGTTAATTCTAGGGCTCATTAAGATATTCGCATTATAACAACACAGTTCCTTCTGGATAGAAAGAAATATAACAATAATATTGCTCAGTTTTTCTTTAAATTGGGGGATTTGGTACTAGCACCCACAAATGAGGGAAACCATTCCCAATTTGTTTTGGGGGGACCATGTTACTTCACTTAGCATAATGGCTTTGAGTTCCATCCATTTACCTGCAAATCTCATGATGTCATCTTTCTTTACTGCTGTATAGAACTCCATTGTGTAGATGTACCACGTTTTTGTTAACCATTCGTCAGTTGAGGGGCATATGAGCTGGTTCCAACTCTTTGCTATTATGAAAAGAGCTGCAATAAACATAGATGTGCATGTACCTTTGCAGTAGGATGAGTCTTGTGGGTATATACCCAGGAGTGGTATGGCTGGGTCAGGTGGTAGGATCATTTTGAGTCTTTTAAGGGTTCTCCACACTGCTTTACACAGTGGTTGTATGAGTTTACATTCCCACCAGCAGTGGATGAGTGTTCCCCTTTCTCCACAACCTCTCCAGGTTGGTGTCTTTTGTTTTCTTGATCTTAGCCAGTTGTACTGGAGTGAGATGATATCTAACAGTGGTTTAAATTTGCATTTCCTTAATTATTAACAATGTTGAACACTTTTTTTAAGATGTTTCTCAGCCATCTTTACCTCCTCATTGGTGAAGTCTCTGTTCAGCTCTTTATTCCATCTTTTGAGTGAGTCATTTGTTTTCTTCTTTATTTTTTGAGTAGTTTATATAATCTGGATGTTAATTCTCTGTCAGATGTATTATTGGTGAAGATTTCCTCTCACTCTGTGGATTTTCTCTTCACTTCCTTGATTGTTTCTTTCACTGTACAGAAGCTTTTGAGTTTGACTAGGTCTCATTTGTCAACTGTTGACCTTATTTCCTGCACAGCTTCTGTCTAATTTAGAAAGTCTTTTCCTACACCTATGTATTGTAGGTTGTTGCCAACTTTTTCCTTCTATCACCTTCATGGTTTGGGGTTTCACAATGAGATCTTTGATCCACTTAGAGTTGACTTTTTACAGGGTAAGAGGTAGGGGTTTAATTTTGTTCTTCTACAAATGGTGACCCAGTTTTGCCAGCACCATTGGCTGAAGATGCTGTCTTTCCTCCATTATGTCTTCTTGGCCCCTTTGTCAAATATGAGGTGGCTGAAATTGTATGAGCTCAAGTTTGGATCTTCAATTTTGTTCCATTGGTCAACAGGTCTGTTTTTGTGCCAGTACCAGCTGTTTTTTATGACTACAGCCCTGTAGTATAGCTTGAAGTTTGGTAAAGCAATCCCCCTGTATTGCACTTTTCACTAAAGGTTGCTTTAGTTATTCAGGGTCTATTGTTTTTCCATATGCATTTAAGGATTTTTTTTCCAAGACTGTGAAGAAGCTCATGGGGATTTTGATTAGGATTGCATTAAATCTGTATATCAATTTGGGTGAAATGGACTATATTAATTTTTCCAATCCATGAGCAGGGGAGGTCTTTCCATCTTTTGATGTCATTTTCAATTTCCTTCTTCAGGGATTTAAAAGTTTTTATTGTACAGATCCTTGGTGTCTTTGGTTAGGTTTGTTCCCAGCTATTTTTTGAGGCTATTGTGAGTGGGAAGGTCTTCTTATATTCCTTCTCCACTTGTTCATTGTTCATGAAAAGAAAGGCTACTAATTTCTCTAGATTAATTTTGTATCCCGCCACTTTACTGAAATTCTTAATCATTTCTAGGAGTTTTCTGATGGAGTTTTTAGCACCCCTCAGGTAAACTATCATATCATCTTCAAAAAGGGATAGTTTAACTTTCTCTCATGATGAAAAGGGAAACATCACAACAGATAAAACAAAAGACCCAGCCATACCACTCCTGGGCATGTATACACAAGACTCATCTTACCACAGAGATACATGCACAGCCATGTTTATTTCAGCTCTCTTCACAATAGCAAGGAGCTGGAACCAACCCAAGTGCCTGTTAACTGACGAGTGGATAGAGAAAATGTGGTACATCTACAAAATGGAATTCTATGCAGTGGTAAAGAGAGATGACATCATGAGCTTTGCAGGTAAATGGCTGGAGCTAGAAGATATCATGCTGAGTGAAGTAACACAGTCCCGGAAAAACAAACGACAAATGGTATCCCTCATCTGTGGATGCTAGCACCAATTACCTAATTGTATGGCAAACTGAACAATGTCAATGTGATCTGAAAACAACTGTGTTCTTATATTGTGAATCCCTTAAAATATAATAAATAAAAGAAAAGAAAAAAAAAGATTCAGACAATCATACAAGAATACTTCAAAAATCTATACTCTACTAAGTTTGAAAACCTAAGAGAAATGGATGAATATCTGAAATCCTGGGAACCAACAAAGCTTAACGAAGAAGAGGTTGACAGTTTAAACAGACCCATAAATTTGAGAAAATTGAAGATGTAATATAAAACCTCCCAACTAAAAAAAGCCCAAGCCCAGATGGTTTCACAGCAGAATTCTATAAGACATTTAAATAGGTCTTACAACCTTTACTACTCAAACTTTTCAGGATACAGAGGGAAATCTCCCAAACTCCTTCTATGAAGCCAGCATCACTCTAATACCAAGACACAACCAAATAAAAAAAGCTATAGACCCATCTCATTAATGAGCACAGAAGCACAGATGTTAAAATTCTCAACAAAATACTTGCAAATTACATACAGACCCACATCAAAAAGATCATCCATCATGATCAATCTGTATTCATACCAGAGATGCAGGATGGTTCAACATATGTAAATCAATAAATATCATAAAACACATAAATGGAGTGAAAGGTAAAAATTACACAATCATCTCAATTGATGCAGAATAAAAGCCTTTGACAAGATCAAGCATCCCTTCACATTAAAGTCCTAGAAGGAATTGGACTGAAAGGGAACATTCCTAAATATAACAAAAGCCATATACAACTAACCCATAGCCAACATCATCCTAAATGAAGAAAAATTAGAACCATTCCCCTTAAAGGTGAGAACCCAGCAAGGCTGTCCTCTATCACCACTCCTCTTCAACACAGTGCTTGAAATGCTTGCTAGGACAATAAGACAAGAGAAGGAAATTAAAGGAGTACTAATCAGAAAAATAGGAGGTGACTTTTAATCTCACCGCTGAGATAAGTGGGTGGGAGTGAGAGATTTAATCATCTTCTGTCACAAAGTTAGAAGGCACTGCAGCTGGGCTTGGGTCACCATTCTAATGAAGCCTGGCCCTAGCCAGTACATCTGCACTGCCAACAATATCACTGAGTCACAGAGGAAAGATTCCCAAGGGTCCTTTCCACAGAGCTCTAGTTGGTAATGGAGGCAAACCTTCCCTTGGTGGACAGCAATCCTAGATGACACTCCTTGCCCTGTGGATCACCTGCATCTTCCTTTGCCCTCCTGAGTCTCATGCTCAGACATGTCAGGCAGGAGTTTGGAGTTGTGAGAAGAGAAAGCCTGGAGCCAATTAGCCTGTTCATTGATGGCACAGCAATGAATGCAAAGATCTGTGTCCTTCTTTCTTCATTGTCTTGCCTCTCCCTTCCATTTTCTGAACTGATAGTCATCTCTACCCACCATGGTAAATCTTACCTCAAAAGCCAACTTGCAGTAGACGTTCCTTCAATGTTATACAAAAGCACTGCCTCTACACTGCCATCCTGAAACCTTCTTCTTGGATTTTTCCATAAAAATTAAGTAGAGACACTGTCTAAAGGAAAAACCATTTGCCAAAGAGAGAACACTAGAAATACAGACATGGACATAGAACCTCTAGGCAGACAAATGAAAGTTATGATGGGGCAGACGAGAGGAAGACCATGAGGACATTTCCCAAGTTCTAAAAATGAGGGGGGCATTGCATAAGAAAGGCTAAGAAGGACAATTGATTTACAAATGATTTGGGGAAACTAAATTCCAGAAGTCACGTTCCTCATGGGTAAGGCAGGGATCCTTGAGTGTCTGAAAGATAATCTTTAGTCATATTTCTTCCAGGAAGTGCAAGAAATGTAACACTAGTTGACATTATTGATGAAAGAGATAGCTGCCCTCATGATTTGTCAGTACTATGAATTTAGCATCCCCAATACTGTACTCTAAAAATGCTGCACATATATTAATGGAATCCCCTAGTTCATCTTTCAACATCTACGTAATTCTCAAATCAAAACCACTTTAAGATATCATCTTACTCCAATAAGACTGGCTAGGATCAAGAAAACAAATGATACCAAGTGCTGGAGAGGTTGTGGGAAAAGAGAAACACTCATCCACTGCTGATGGGAATGTAAACTAGTACAGCCACTATGGAAAGCAGTGTGGAGAACCCTTGGAAGACTTGGAATGAGCTTGCCACCTGACCCAGCCATACCACTCCTGGGCATGTGCCCACAAGATTCATCCTACCACAGAGATACATGCATAACCATGCTTATTTCAGCTCTCTTCACAATAGCAAGGAGCTGGAACCAACCCAATTGCCCTCAACTGATGGGTAGATAAAGTGTGGTACATCTACACGATGGAGTTCTATGCAGCAATAAAGATGACATCATGAGCTTTGCAGGTAAATGGCTGGAGCTAGAAGATATCATGCTGAGTGTAGTAACACAGTCCCAGAAAAACTAATGACGAATGGTATCCCTCATCTGTCGATGCTAGCACCAATTACCTAATTGTATGGCAAACTAAGCAATGTCAATGTGATCTGAAAACAACTGTGCTCTTACATTGTGAATCCCTTAAAATATAATTAAAAAGAAAAAGAAAAAAAGAATTTATTGCAGTAACTTTTACAGACTATTAAATAAACTGTTCATAACCTTCTCTATGTATTATTGTGTCTCTCCAAAATTATTCAAATTATTCAGAGTACCCTAAGTTTCTACAACATTCTGTCAAGAACCATTATTGAGGTTTTATGACTTCTTACTACCTATAGACTTAAAAAAGGGGGGGGAGAAGAAGGACTGGGTAAAGCACTGGCCATACAAATGGAAGCATCTGAGTTTGAATCTTAAGAATGCATATGAAGCCAGATACCAGAGCCTGAATCTGTAATCCCAGAGCTTCTACAGTGAGACAGACAGGAGAGAGTGGGCAGCATGCCATGTGCACTGATGAACCACAAAAGTACTTCTCTCAAACAAAGCAGAAGCCAAGGACCAACATCTCAAGTTGTCCTCTGAAACATGGGTACACACACACACATACACACACACACACACGCACAGACACACACACATACACACACACATACACATCAGACACTCGCAATCACATAGCATACAATATAAAAAGAAAAACACAAGGAAAAAAGGAATAAGATAGAGAAATCTATTCTCAGAGAGTAGAAAGTCACTGCTGTGAAGGTCCCAATACTCAAACAAAGAGAGGTTGAGCTGGAGCAGACACCAGACTGAGCTCCGTGTGGCCTTTCCTCACCCCATTGTTCTCCAGAAGTCTGCATTCATATCCCGAATATGGAAGCGATTATTCCACAAGCAGCCAGGCAGGAACAGTCTGGGACCCTCTAGATAAATGACAGCATTTTATGTATTGTAATTTGCTGTTTATCAGCTAGTTCTAAACCTAGTGGTAGATTGCATATTGTACATGGAGAAAAAAGCCTAAATATTCTATCAAAAAGAATCAGAGTTGGTCATTTCAGTAACACAGAATGATATAAATAAAAATACAAACAATAGCATTTCATATCCTGAAAATGAACTTACTGAAACTTAAATGAATTCTTGTCTACAGTGGCTATAAAAAAATAAAATTGGGAATAAATTTACCCAAATTAGTGAAAGATCTCTTCAATGAAAATTATAAAACATTGACAAGAAAAAGGACAGAGGACAAAAACCAGAGGTCGTACCCGACAGTTTTGCAAATGATAATCATGAGAAGACAGCTGATTATATAAAGAAACTGCAAGAAAGCATTCTTTATTCTCTGAAGTACTCATAATATTGCCTTTCCAATAAACAGCTAAACTGGCTAGACAAGGCTTTGGACCATTTCCTGAAATATCACAGAATCCCACAAACAGCTCTCAAGTTCCTTACCACAAATGTATATGAATTCACTGACGATCAATCAAGCTATGGAATGGTTAATTCAAGAGATGGGTGTGTCTCAATTAATTCTAAATATTCATCTAAACTAGAAGAAACAGACATGATAATAAACACCTATAGTCCTGGCATTCATGGGTGGGCCCAGAAAGATCAAGGGTTCAAGGTTATCGTTACATTGATAGTGACTAAGAGGGCAGTCTGGGCTATATAAGACAAAATTAAAGAAGGAGGGACTGGAGAGATGGCCTAGTGATTAAGAGCGCCAACCGCTCTTACAGAGGACCCGGGTTCGATCCCCAGCACCCACATGGTGGCCGAGAGCCATCTGAAACTCCAATTCCAGGAGAACTCCAGTTCCAGGGAAATCCCAAGACCCTCTTCTGACCTCCGCAGCATTGCACGACACGGGTGCACAAATTTGCATGCAGACAGTATATTCATACACATACAGAAATAAATAAAATTAATAAAAGAAGAAGAAGAAGAAGAAGAAGAAGAAGAAGAAGAAGAAGAGGAGGAGGAGGAGGAGAAAGAGGAGGAGGAGGAGGAGCTGGAAAGATGGCTCAACGATTAAGAGCACTGACTGCTCTTGCAGAGGACCCAGGTTCAAATCCCAGCAACTACATGATGGCTAACAACTCCAGTTCCAAGGGATCCAATGCCCTCTTCTGACCTTTGTGGGCACTGCATAACATAGGTTTACTCACATACATGCAGACATAACATTTGTGCACATAAAACAAAAATAATAAATAAATAATAAACAAAAATAATATATAAACTTTTAAAAAAGAAAGAAAAGAGAGGTTAGGAGATGAAGAGGGGAAAAGAAGGAGGAAGAAGAGAATGAAGAAAGTGATGAGAATCAGGAGGCGGAGCAGGAGGAACAGAGGAGGGAGGAGGATGCCTGGTAGTGAGGGGGATCAATCCAGAGCATTACAATATGATTGGACTACATACACCTTTATTTCCGTTGTTACTTTGACACTCATTTTTGTAAAGAAGTCATTCAGCACTTTGAGAAAGCTTATCTCAAACAACCTACACAAAATAAATGGCAGCTGAGGGTGAGTCATTGTTTTAGAAGCTGTAACAACTACAAGAAAAATGCATGCCTAGAGATAGTTGTAAGGTTATGGCGCACTCCCCCCGGAATGAAAAGCCACGAGGTCTAAGCTATTTGGAGCAAAGTTTAATTCAGAGTAGCCGGGGCTGGGCTCAGGGGAAAGAGAAAGCCAAGCCAAGCACAGAATGGCGTCTGGCTTGGGAATCTAAGGGAGAAGGTGGGAGCGGGATTCAGTGGGAGTGGGGTGGGTTGGAATCTGGAATCTGACTTCCAAAGGGTGAGGGGCGAGGTGGAAGATTCCTGAGTAATCAGGGGTGGCCTGCTTTAGCATAACCAAAGGCCATGCCTGGTAGAGCAGGTTTTTGGAGCTCCAGTCTTAGGTGTCTCTGCATTCCAATGGGCTTCTGGATCTAACAACCTGACATTCCAGCTTTTTGTTGCTATAGGAAAAAGGGAGGAGTTCTGACTTCTGTATCTGCTTCAGAGCTGATTAGGGGTGGAGTCCTGGGGGAACAGCTGTCAGGCTGGAGAGTTAGAATCCAATTTTTCATTTTGGCTATTTGGGGTACTCTGCCCGGTGGGTTTGGTCCAGATCAATAGTGGCCAGTACTCAGTGGATGTTTTCTCTGCAACTGAAAGGACAAGCTGGTTGAGTCTTACATGAGTATACCAGTGCAGGGACTTCACAGTACAAACAGGGGGCTACAGGGTGCATCAGCAATTGGAGGGTCCCAGTCTAGGGAATGCATAGGGAAAAAGGACGTGTACCCTGGTTTGAGAAATTGGAAAAAGTTTTAGTACACAGAGCTCTAGAATGAGGGCCAGCTTTAATACACGGGGCTCCAGAATGAGAGCCATAACCATGAGAATATAAAAGGTGCTATTTTATGGCATGGCACATTAGATCTGTCATCTATCTCTGAAATATTTTCTAACATGACACAGTAGATTCCTAATGGCACAGTAGGTCTCTCACCTATTTCTCTGATAATAACATCTCATTTTTTCTTCTTTAGATTACAGTTTCCTGTTGGGGTGTTTAAAAACCACAGTTAGCTGAGATAAATGAAGTTTGCTTTGGTGTTAAGGTCAGTTGAGGTTCTGATCCTTAACGGGTCACTCAGGCTTTGCACCTGGCTCTCTTCACCAGTTCCATCTATGTGAGGACAAGGTCAGGCCTTGCTTGACCAGAGCTTCCCTTTGAAGCATGAGGAGTCTCTCCTCTATATGGACTTTCCTCCTTTGACTGGACACTGGCAGGATGATATCCCTTTAAGTGAATCTCCAAGACTTCCCTGGCGCGGGATGACTGATGACTCATTGCCACAGGACATGCACAAAGTTGCGGATGCAGGACCCTAGGACCCAAGTCAACCTCAGAGGGTGGGGGCCAAAATATTGTCCCATCAAATCCCTGTTGCCAAATCAGATTAGAGCTTTAAGTGTGGTTGTTAAACCTCCAAGAGGATTGTTTGAATTAATTTGGTACATTACCATACAACTCCTAAGTAAAACTTGAACATTGACTTAAGCACTGTTAATAAATTCTTAATTGCTGTACCAAAAGTATTCTGACTAATGATAAAAGCTCATGGTAGGAGCCTGGTAGTGGCTGTAGCACAGGCTAGGAAAGGATGCTATTTAATGGCTTGTGTTGCTGGCTCATATTCAGCCTATTGTATACAATATAGAAATATCCAGCCAAGAATGGCATTGTTCACAATGGGCACAGGCCAGTCCAATGAAGGTAATTATTGAGGTTTCTCAGCTCAGGTGCATCAAGTTGACATTAAACCTATGCAGTAAGTCCTACAATTTGTTCTTTAAGGTCTATGAAGGTCATTCAAGTACTCAAAGTACAATGATTTAAACCATGCAAGGCAAAAGTTTCTAACAACATAGCCCATGAAACAAACCCAAGATAATAAAGGGGTTAAAAGTACCTTCTCAAATGAAGGCCATGTCACTTGTCCCCAGATTTTGAATTATAGCTTTGAAAAGGAAAGGGAAGGGGGGGCATTGTCACATACCAGAAGCAGGCAGATAATATTCAGGGCTCACCCAAATTGGTTACATTTGCACTGTCCATGTGGTCACCAGAAGCAAAACCTAATTTTTCCCAAAGATATTAAAAGTAACATGTGCAAAGTATAACAGATATACAAAACAATTTTAGTATATATGGGTAACTATATGTCTGTTTTACTTGAGGCTGTAACTAGGTATATAGTACCTGGTAGGTGGAACACAATTTCTTGTATATGTCATAATTACATTATAGAATTTTTAAAAGTGAACAGTACTTCATGCATACATTTATAAATAAGGTTCTAATAAGTACATTTGGCCATGACACTTTGTAAAGGTTGTGTTAAGCAAAGGCACATGCATTGTAATCATACAGATAGATCTTAATATGTTGTTTAACAATGTCATACACACACATTTATGTATACATTTTTAAAGAGATTTTATCCTAGCAGTTGTATTGAACCATCATATGCATTGGAAAAAACACCTTTAGAAACATTATTTAAAAACATGCAGCTCTGATTAATTGTGCTGCCAAGGCTAAGATGACATCTTGCACCTTTGGTTTTAAAACTATGATCTTATTGAAATACTTTAACAAGTGATGGAAAACAGAATTATATATAATAATTAAAGAACTGACAATATCAAAGGTACTTAGGCTGTTTTATTGGAGGGAAGGGATTGCAGGGGAAGCAATGTGTCACTGTCCAAGAACCAGAGTATGAATGAATCCAGGGATTTTTTAAAAGTGGTCTCTGCTCAGAAGGACGGTGGCATAGCACAGGAGAGAAAAAAAAATGTTAGTGAACCCGTAAGGGTCAAAAATCAGGTCTTCAGACGTCTGGAAACAAGAAAAAACTGGAAGAGAAAATTTTTAGTTGTAATACCTGTGGAAAAATACTTTGGACAGAGAAGAAATAAAACCTTAAGATAAACAGTGTAGAAACCTAGGAACCTGGGTTCAAATTAGGCCTTTGAAAAAAAAATTTAGAGGCATGCCAAAAGTAAACTTAATTTTTGTTTGTGCGCAACATAGAATAAAGCAAGTTTGAAGTGGCCACTTTGTTTTGACAAAAAACAGAACATGGACACATGACAGTTACAAAGACACATTGAAGAATGGTTATGACAAACGGTTATAACACACAGACAGGTTTGGACAGACACATGACCTAACTGTATCCATTAACTCTGGACAGTGGGAAAGCCTTTTATCTAAAGTTGCCCTTCCTTGTCCAGGGCTATAGACAATTTTTACATTTACAAAGAATCACTTAGAGTTTAAGACATTTGCTTAGGTGTAAAATAGACTGTATGTTTTACTGTGCTTTGCAGCACAGCCTGTTCTTGTACACCTGCAAAGGATGGTGGACTGGGTAAGCAGGAAAATCTGATGGCTTATGCATATTACCTGCTAATTTAATGAGAATGAATTTAGTTAGTGGAAAAATCAAAAGATCCCAGCCAAGTGAAAGATGTTGGATGCTAGTGAGGCAGGGTGTGGTCAGCAGACCTTTTTAATCTCAGACACAAGGGCTTCTCAAAAGATCCCAGCCAAGTCACAAAGTTTACTGCCTGAGGGAAATGCTGGATGTTAGTGAGGCAGGGTGTGGTCAGCACAGCTTCTTAATCTCAGACACAGGGGCTTGTATCCTGAAGCAGACAAAATGGATTTCTGAATAAAATGGGGTTTAAAAGGAAAAAACAATGAAATGGAAAATGCCAAAATCTGAAACAATCCCTTAAAATTTAGGCAAAAGTTTTGTAAACAAAATATAAAAAAAACAAAATTGTGAAAGGATCAGAATATGTCATTAAATAAATTGCAAGAGAATTAGAATATAGAAATATAGTATTAGTTATTACGAGGTCTGATGTAAATTTAGGCTTCCTGCCACGTGGTCTTGTTGTGGCTCAGCAGAAATGGGGCAGCTGTGCGGCAGACTGGGGAGGAGAGAGCTGTACGAAGGAAGTAAAGTTTTTAGCCTCAGAAGCAGAGGGAGAAGGGAGGAGTACAAGGGGAATTAAGTGTAGAGAGAGAGAGAGATAGAGAGAGAGAGAGAAGGGATGTCTGGAGAAATACTTGGCTGGCAAGTTCAGGGGTTGCAAAATGTCATGGAGACAAGCAGAGAGAAGGAGGTTGAAGATGGAGGGAAGCAGGAGAGAGTACCACAAAACAATGAGGGTCTCTGAAGCAAAACGGGAGGCTAAAATGAAGGAAGAATTGGAGGGTAGACAGGCAGAGAGAAGGAGGGAGAAGGAAGACGGAGGAAAGCAGGAGAGAGTACCGCCTTTGCGTGGGAACCCAGTTCAAGTCTGTGGATTCAAAACAATGAGGGGCTAATGCTGAGAGAAGCAGAGGGAGAAGGGAGGAAGTACAAGGGGAATGAAGTGTAGAGAGAGAGAGAGAAGGGATGTCTGGAGAAATACTCGGCTGGCAAGTTCAGAGGTTGCAAAATGTCATGGCACCAATAATATTAAGTGTAAAAAGCAGGAAACAATAAAAAAGGCACAGGAGGCATAGATCACTCTACGAGCATGCTTTACTTACACCTGGGACTGCCAGCGTGAGCCGCCTGCAGACATGTGGTGGGACCAGACAGCATGGCCCGGGGCAGAGAGAAAGGGGTGGGACGGGGACAGAGAAAGACAGAGAGAGAGAGAGGCACAGAGGAGAGCCCAGGTGGGCCACCCAAGGTCAAAAGCAGAGGTGGAGTTCAGGTCTAGTGTATAGGGAGGGGGGCAGGAGTCTTAAGAGGAATAGAGAGGGACATGAGCAAAGGGCAAAGAATGCCTGTGCATACAAGCATTCTGACCATTTACCAGAGGTCTGGCAGAAGTCTCTCAAAGCTGAGAATTTGGAGATCTAAGGTACTTAATGAGTGTAGGAGACACTCCAAGGGTGTGAGGCCCAGGGCCTCTCTTTTAGAGTGTGAAGCTCCCATATTAGGAGTCAGAGGATGAGGAAGAGGGGAGAAGAGAGGGAGAGGGAGAGGGAGAGGGAGAGGGGGAGAGAGAGAGAGAGAGAGAGAGAGAGAGAGAGAGAGAGAGAGAAAAGAGGTCTGTAGGAAGGAAAATAGATTCTTTTTAGTCTCAGAAACCACCCACCCGAGTGCTAAGGCGCGTCCGCCCTAGTTCTAAGTGGGCGCTCAGAGACCCCAGGTCTGTGTGACCAGTGTGGGAGTCTCTGAAATCGGGGCTTGCACGTCTGTGAAGTCGGCGTCCTGAAAATCACAGAAGAAGCCAAAATTCGGGTCCAGAGTCTGTCCCCAGCGTCCTGGTAAGACAGCAAACTGGACAGGGAAAATCGGAGGGGGATCCCTGACTTAGCCAACATTCAGGGATCCAAAACGGAATGGAACAGGAGACTAAAGAGAATGGAAAAAGAGGATCGGAGAGAGCAGTAGTTAGAACAGGAAGTGTCGAGGCAGAGGGGGCAGCTAGAGGGGGCAGAACATACACAGGGTTACACAGAAGGTAGGGGTGGGAGATGGAATCTCCCCTCACTCAGGTGCCCTTCCGGCCGGCCACCCGCGAAGTGACTTAGGAAGTCTTACCATGAGGGCCACACGTATAAACCCCATGCTCGGTCATCACGAGTGTAATGAGTGCCCGATGAGGTGAAACAACTTCAGCAGAACCGCGGGTTAGGGCCCAATCAGATTCCATAGCCCGAGAGCTGTGGAACCATAACACGCACTCATAACTCTCACGCACAGTCACACGGGAATAGAGTAGGGTAGGATAAGGAGAGGAGAGAAGGTACCTGTGGCCGAATTCTGGTGGGTGCTGTCATAGCCTGCGCTCGGTATCTGGCTTACTGGCTACTCCTAAGCTGCTCCAAGGGGCGGGAGGGCGGGAAAAAAGGCGATCCAAGTGTAAGGTTATGGCGCGTTCCCCCTGGAATGAAAAGCCACGAGGTCTAAGCTCTTCAGAGCAAAGTTTAATTCAGAGTAGCTGGGGCTGGGCTCAGGGGAAAGAGAAAGCCAAGCCAAGCACAGAATGGTGTCTGGCTTGGGAATTTAAGGGAGAAGTGGGAGCGGGATTCAGTGGGAGTGGGGTGGGTCGGAATCTGGAATCTGGCTTCCGAAGGGTGAGGGGCGAGGTGGAAGATTCCTGAGTAATCAGGGGTGGCCTGCTTTAGCATAACCAAAGGCCATGCCTGGTAGAGCAGGTTTTTGGAGCTCCAGTCTTAGGTGTCTCTGCATTCCAATGGGCTTCTGGATCTAACAACCTGACAATAGTCTCAAAAATTTCTGAAAAATAATGAATGTCTGTATTTCTTGGTTCATCTCTGCTGAGACAAGGTACTAAAATGAAGTTCAAAAATATACCCCAAAACTCCAGAGGTCAGAAAAAATGCAGTAAATGGTGAAACGATGAAAGCTCTGGCTCCAATCAAAAAGGGAGTGGTGTCGAGGGACAGAGAAGCAATTGCAGTGGCAGAGGTGAACTACAGGGCCAAACCCAGCGCTTTGCCAGGGACACATGAGCATCCCGAAAGCAGCAATAACAGAGGAACACAAGCCTCTTGCATAGATCCTACTGCACTGCCCACAAATAGAAAACTGAAGCAAATGCAGTGCTGCCTGCCCTGCCCGTGAGAAGCCTTTCAAACTTTACCATTGCATTTCAGGTTCTCTGTACCATTGATAGTCCATCAGAATCTGCTGTAGAGCTTTGTAAGAACATCAAGGAAGTAGCTTACTTAACAAATTCCTGAATCAAAGGAGAAAAGAGCACAGCGTCTTCAATTTTTAAACCCGCCCCAGAGGTCTGGATACATCCAACTTAATACAATATTCAGAAGCTTCTACTGTGGGCTTCAGAGTCTATCAAACTGTATCTCTTCAGGGCCTGTGTCGTTTGGGACTGCTTCCTCCCTATTCTTACAGTCCATTTATACTTAACATATTGGCTCAGGCTGAACAACTTAGGGCTATCCCCATAGAAAATTGAACCATAATGTTGCCTTCTTTCATGAGCGAGTCACAAAATGTGAAGAGGAATCCTGTTATCTCAACAGCCTGAAACACTAAAATTGCTACAGAGGAAGGCATTTAAAATGTTGTTGAATAAAGTACTCATAGTAAATTCAATTTTGAGTACCATATAGCTTGAAGGGGATGAAATTTGAAAATTTCAGTATTGATACATAATTTGTAAAACGATGGTCCAGAAGGGAAGCAAATACAGTCTAAGGACAAGGTGTGACAAGCAAGGAACAACACTAATGTTTGTGTCAACTCTAGCTAACTCTTGTGTCATCAATCCAACAGGAACATCAATGGGGCATAAATTATGATCATTCTAAGGACAGGCCAAGAAGAATTAACACCACCGTGATTTGAACTGTGGCTTTTCATGGTTCAAATTCTCACTAATATTTGCAGATGACATGTGACATTCTAAATCTGTTACCTTAGATTATGGCCTCTTCTCATTCAGCTCAAGATCTGTAGGGTCCTGAAATGTCAATGTCACACAGTGCCTGAATATATCCAATCCTTCTGGGGAACATAATAATCTGTGTGCCTCAGATCCCATTATCAATAATAGTGTCCTGTTTCCTCCCAGGAAATGTACAGAAGAACTCTTGTGAGTCATAGTAAAAATGTTCACTGAAGCATAACTCTTACTGAAAAATAATTTTCTTACCTAATTGCACCTCTGTATAATCCAGACTTACAAAATTTTCCCCAACATTAGCCACTATTGAATATTTGACCAAATATCCAAAATTAGGAAGGTCTGTGAAAATTAATTCATCAAAACTGTTCTGGTTCCAACTAGAGATATGTTCTCTTTTGTCATCTAAAATGTTGACATCCAGTGGCCCTTTAAATGTTCATTATGTGTGTGCTGCAGTCCACTAGATGTTCTTCCTCCCTGGACCAGGCTCAAAGTTCGGCAAAGCTGCAAGCCTCAGAATTGTGTCCCCGGCTAGCAGGCTGACAATTCTAGGCTTAAGCTCCAGCAAGGAGGGGGAGGGAATGGTGAGAAGTCACCCAGAGAGAAAAGGAAATTGACTCACAGTCTTGGAGGAAAGACTCAACTTTAAAGTTGTAACTCAAGGCTTTTTATACAGATCCCTGCATGGGCTGGGACACACACACACAATTGGGGGCTGGGGCAGGCAGTTGGGGCAAGCTGAACCCCAGGCCATTTGCTCCAGGTCAAAGCTTTTCTCTAAGGGATCAAAGACAGTCCAGGGTTCACAGGTTTGGGCAGTTAACAGCAGGGGTCGGGGCTTGGAGGCTGCTTGCTGACTCTTTAAATGCTTCTGCCAAAAGAATGCCTACATTCTTTTAGTTTGCCTCCTGATGGCTATGATAAAAACATTCTGGTCAAAAGCACCTTGGGAAGGAAAAGGTTTTCACTAACACATTGTAATCACAGTTCACCATTGAGGGGAGCCAGGTTAGGAGCTCAGGGCAGAAAACTGGAAGGAAGAACTGAAGCACAGACCAGGGAAGAACACTGCTTATTTGCTTTTTCCTGTGGCCTGTGCTCAGTGTGCTTTCTTATACAACCCAGGACAATCTGCCCTGTGGCAGAGCCACCCACAGTGTTCTAGCCCTCCCATGTCACTCAGCCATCAAGAAAATGCTTCCCAAATTATGTTCCCATATTAAGAATACAGTAAGTCTTCATATTTGTCTAGAAATATGATAGGTGTAGTGTTTTCTCCAGGATCTGTGACCTCTCCGGTAATGTGTATTTGGCTATGTTTACAATATCACATGTGAGTTCCCTCCCATTGAGCAGGCTTTAAGTCCAATTAGATAATCTGTGTGAGTTCAAAGCCAGCCTGGTCTATATACCTAGTTCTAAGACAGCTGGGGCTACAGGGAGACCCTGTCGCAAAAAGAAAAAAAAAAAAAAAAGTGCCACTACTTCACTAATAGAGACAGTTTGCAGCACTGGTGACTTTTGTGGTTATTAGTCTTTAAACCTGGGATTAGGTCACTGATTTTTCTCCTTTATCAGCTTGCATAGTATCCTCTAAAACTGTGAGAGCTGGGGCTGGAGAGATGACTAGGCAGTTAATAGCACTGACTCTTCTTACAGAAGATCCAGATTCACATCCAAGATCCCACATGGTGGCTAACAACCATCCATGACTCCTGTTCCAGGGAAGTCCAATGCCCTCCTCTGACCTCTGTGGCCATTCCATGGCACAGGTACACTTATACACATGCAGGCAATACTCACACACATAAAATTAAAAAAATAAGTAAATGAAAACTACAAAAGCTAGGGCTTAGAGAGAGGGCTCAGCAGTTAAGGGCACTGGCTGCTCTTGCACAAGACCTGGGTTTGGTTCCCAACACTCACACGGTAACTAACAACTGGCTATAACTCCAGTTCTAGGGGAATCCAATGCCTTCCTCTCACTTCTGTGGTCATTGCATGGAAAGGGTGCAGTTAGATACAGGTAGGCAATACACTCATGCACATAAAATAAAATAATAAATAAATTTAAAACTGGGAGAGCTAATCTTCAGGGAGGCAGTTCTAGGTCAGTTCTAGTTCCAAAGCTCCTGTGTCTGAAGTACATCCTGTCCTCAGCAATAATGTCTTATCTTAACGTTCTGGGAGGAAACCAAGGGCTGTGGCAGTCAATAGCCTGGGTTCTTATCTGGCACTTTGTTCCTCATTTCTTCCCCTCTTATTATAATGCCTTTTATTCTTTCTCTTGCCTGGTTACTGTAGCTAAGACTTCAGGACTTTACTCAAAAGTGGTTAGAATGAGTATCATTATCATGTCCTTCGTCTAAAAGGAAAAGCTTTCAACTTTTTACAATTGAGTGTGGTACTCTTTACCCTTCATTTTGCTAAGGTGGGAAACAACATTTTCAGTTATATGCATGTTAAAAGTATTTTACTCTCAGGGATAAATCGCACTTGGTCATGGTGTAAAATCATTTTGAGAATGAGGATACAGTTCAGTGGTAGTATACTAACATGCAGAAATACCTGGGTTCGACTGCCAGAACTGCCAAAAAATAAGTAAATATATACATAAATATATAAATAAATAAAGCCTTTGATGTGTACTTGAAACCAGTTTTTTGGAATTTTGTTGTGGATACTTGCATATCCAGTCATCAGGAAGATTTTCTTTTCTCATGTCTTTGTCCTTATAAGAAGTATTTCATATTATTTCCACTTCAAGTTTTTGTGAGAGTTTGGGTGAGAACTACATTAGTTCTTTGAATGTAAGAATTCATGTTTGGGGGCTGGAGTAATGCCTCAGTGGTTAAGAGCACCGACTGCTCTTGCAGAGGACCCGGGTTCGATTCCCAGCACCCACATGGCAGCTAAGGACCATCTTTATCTCCAGTTCCAGGGGAATCCAACGCCCTCTTCTCACCTGTGTGGCATTGCACAACACAGGTGCACCAACCTACATGCAGACAGTCAGACAGTACACTCATACACATAAAAAATAATAAATGAATAAAAATTAAAAAATAAAGAATTCATGTTTGAACCCATCAGTCCTTATTGGTGTGAGCTTTTTATTGTTTTATGATTTAGTGTTGGTAGGGTTTTGTTTTTTGTTTTTTTGTTTCTGTTTTTTGTTTTTTTGTTTTTTGGTCTTTTTGAGACAGGATCTTCCTGTAGCCCCATCTGTCCTGGAACTCACTATGCAGACCTGCCACTGACCAACCCAGTTGGGGTCCCCAGACCGCGGGGAATCAGGGTCTTGGTATACAGGAGGGCACAGGTTCGGCAATGACAAACAGACATGACACTGAACTGGTTTTGAATCTGCTGCGTTTTACTAAGAGCAAGCTACTGATTATATAGTACATGGCAGGAAAAACAAATCAAGATTAGCACATCTCCAGGAACAATAAGCCCATTACTAAGGAGTTTAAGTTTTACACATTAACCAGAAGCACTTACACATGGTACATTGCTCAAGATTAGCACATTTCCAGGAACAAACAGTGGTCATAAAACCACAGACCATGGATAATTTGTCTGTGAGATGTTAAACATTGTGGTTTTCCTTTGAAGTTTTTATATGAGCTATTGCTATTGAAAGTAGTTTAATGATTACTTGGTCTCTTTTTGTTCTCCCAAAGCCATAGCTATTTTCAGGAAAATTAGGATGCCATTCAATACCCATTCTCCATTTATACTAACCCATCTGTCCCCCTCCTCATCATACACACCTGTATATGGAAGAGGTGCTTGAGTTGGTTTTATTTTTCCCATACTGTATTTCCCTAAAGGAGGAGCCCACCATCTGCCTCTAATTAAATAATGTTTCCTACCATGCATGACTGTAACTGGAATTCCCATTTTACTAATTTTGTCTGGAGTTGGTCTAGGTGCAGCCCCCTGTTTAAGGGACTGAACTTTTACCCTTTCACTATCAATTAAGTCTGGGTTTTCTACAAAATACTCTTGTTGTTGTAATTGATCTATGATATCACCCAATGTAATGTTCTCTTTCCATTTTACTTTTGCAAGAGCTTTTAGGAAAGGAGAGTCTTCTCGAGAAATGTTCCAATGTTTCACTTTGCTTAAATTCATAGAAAGTGCATCTGGATCAGATGGAGTGACACCAGTGGGCCGAGCATCCTGGCTTTCTGGTTTATCTCCCGGAACATCTAACTGTCCCTTGTCTAGAAATAGCTTGATTAGCTGGAACTGAGGTTGTGCTGTACTCAGGAAAAGAATCAATACCAAGAAAGACAATATGCAAAGCCCAGCACCCAGGAAGCGCAACATCTTTGGAGTGCATCGTAATCTTGGAGGCCAAGACCGAGCACTCTGCCAAAGACCTCCATGGAGCTTAGCCCCGGAGGCCACATATCCCCCGTCTGCTATTATGACTTTCGTCATTGCTCACACAGACTACACTGGAGTTGGTGTGGCACAGACCAGGCTGGCCTTGAACTCCAGAGAGCCATCTGCCTCTACTAACCCAAGTGCTGGGATTACCGGTGTGGGTATCCTCACCTGGCTACTCTTGATAGGTTTTATATATCTAGAAATCAACCTGTTTCTTTTAGAAGCTCAAATTTGTTGGCATGTAAAATTTTTTATTAATTTTTTGAACATCTGTACATCTCATACAATGGTTCCCAACCAAACCAGGTCCCTTCCATGCCCCAACCCCCCCATCAGAACTCATGCACCACAACATCCAAACTAAGCCTTATCGAGTGAAGCTACCAAACCCAGGCATCCTTCTGTGCAAATAAATCCACTGGAATCTAGTCAGCACATCTAGAAATCCTACTTAAGGCATGTAATTTTTATGCTTTTTCTAATTAATTTAATAGAAGTTTCACAATTTGTTTTACACTTAGATTATTTTTCTTAATTTTTATTGAACTTTTGCACATTTCACACAACATTTCTTAATCAAATTAGGACCCATTCCACCTTCCATACCCCCTACCCCACTAGAGCTTATACTTGCATGTCTTGCATCTTTTTTTAAAAACTGAGATGCAGAAGATTACTGTTTGGGGCAGAAGTTTACTGTTTCAGTCAGTTCTTTGAACAAGACTTTTTCGTTGTTGTTTTTCCCTTTAATTTTATATTATTCCAAAATATGCATGGATACACTCCACACATACACAAAAATTATGACATCTGAAAATAAGCTATAGGTTAATTCCAAAACATGTTTAAGGATTCACCTTTTAACAGTAGAGTTGCATGCAGGTAAAAAGAAATATTACTTTACATTCCTAACTTACATAGCAAGTTGATGTATGTTTTAATGTGCTTTTTTATAGTAACATCAGGTATTATATTTACTAAAAAAGCCAAAAAAATTATTCAGT
The DNA here is from genome assembly GCA_009823505.1 of Rhizomys pruinosus. Classification (NCBI taxonomy): domain Eukaryota; kingdom Metazoa; phylum Chordata; class Mammalia; order Rodentia; family Spalacidae; genus Rhizomys; species Rhizomys pruinosus. The sequence continues at coordinate 1,177,330 of VZQC01004266.1, forward strand.
TTGCCTTACAAATAAAGATTTGTTGGTAGGATCCACAAATGAGGGACACCATATGTCATTTGCTTTTATTTGACTGTTGCTTCACTTAGCATAGTATCCTCTACTTCCATCCATTTACCTGCAAATTTCATGGTGTTGTCTTTCTTTACTGCTGCATAGAACTCCAGTGTGGAAATGTATCACATTATCTTTATCCATTCATCAGTTGAGGGATGCTTGGGTTGCTTCTTTGCTATTGTTTAGAGAGCTACACTAAACATGGTTGTGCATGTATCTATGCAATAGGATGACTTCTGTGAGTATCTACCCAGGAGTGGCATGACTGGGTCATGTGGTAGGTTCATTTTGAGTCTTTTAAGGGTTCTCCACACTGCTTTCCATAGGATTGCACAAGTTTGCATTCTCACCAGCAGTGGGTGAGTGTTCCCCTTTCCCCACAACCTCTCCAGCATTTAATATCTTTTGTTTTTCTTGATCATAGCCAGTCTTACCGGAGTAAGATGAAATCTTAGGTGGTTTTAAATTGCATTTCCTTATTAGTGACTTCAAACACTTTTTAGATGTTTCTCAGCCATCTTTACTTCTTCATTTGTGAAGTCTCTGTTCAGCTCTGTACTCCATCTTTTGAGTGGGTCATCTGTTTTCTTGCTCCTTTTTTGAGTTTTGAGGTTTTTTTTTTTTTTGTATATTCTGGATGTTAATCCTCTCTCAGATATCTCACTGATGAAAGTTTCCACCCACTCTGTGGATTTTCTCTTCACTTATTTGATCATTTCTTTCTCTGTACATAAGAGTTTAATGAGGTCCCACTTGTTAATTTTTTACCTTATTTCTTGTGCAGCAGCTATCTGATTTAGAAAGTCTTTTCCTACGCCTATATCTTGTAGGTTATTGCCAATGTTTTCTTCTAACATTTTCATAGTTTCATGTTTCACATTGAGGTCTTCGATACATTTGGTTTGGAGTTAATTTTTGTACAGGGTGAAAGGTAGGGGTTTAGTTTTTTTCTTCTACAAGTGCTGATGCAGTTTTGCCAGCACCATTTGCTGAAGATGCTGTCTTTCCTCCATTGAGTCTTCTTGGGCTCTTTGTCAAATATGAGGAGTCTGAAATTGGATGTGCTCAAGTTTGGATCTTCAATTTTGTTCCCTTGATCAACGGATCTGTTTTTGTGCCAGTCTCAGGCTGGTTTTTGTTTTTCTTTTTGGTTTTGTTTTATGTGTATGAATGTACTGTCTGCATGTATATTTGTGCACCATGTTGTGCAATGCCACGGAGTCAGAAGAGGGTGTCAGATTCCCCTGGAACTGGAGTTAAAGGTGGTTCTCAGCCGCCATGTGGGTGCTGGGGATCTAACCCGGGTCCTCTGCAAAAGCAGTGTGAGCTCTTAACTGCTAGGCCATCTCTCCAGCCCTCAGGCTGTTTTTATGACTATAGCCCTGTAATATCATTTGAAGTCTGGTATAATAATCCCCCCTGCATTGGTCTTTTTGCTCAGGGTTGCTATGGCTATCCAGAGTCTTTTGTTTTCACATATAAATTTTAGCATGTTTTTTTTTCTATGTCTGTGAAGAAGCTCATGGGGATTTTAATTGAGATTGCATTAAATCTGTATATTACTTTGGGTAGGATGGTCATTTTTAATATATTAATTCTTCCAATCTATGAGCATGGAAGGTCCTTCCATCTTCTGGTATATTCTTCAATCTCCCTCTTCAAGGGTTTAAAATTTTTGTTGTAGAGATCTTTAGTGTCTTTGGTCAGGTTGGTTCCCCCTCATCTGGTTCTCTTACACAACTTTTATTACTTTGATTATGACTTTTTCTCAGATTACATTTAATTTTTTATCTGTATTTTCCTGAATGTCTCTGAATTCCATGGAGGATTGCTCTCAGCCTTCATATCCTATTTTCTCTGCGTTGGTGCCTGTGCACTTTAACAGAGAGCTTACCTAGTCTGACCTTTGCAGTGGTCTTCATTGGAAATACAGCCTCCCTGTTTCATCCACCTTGAGGCACTAAGTGCATCAGCTGAGAGCAATCCCAGAGAGGGAAATATGGCTCAAGGGGTCTCTGGTTCTAGTAGGTTTTTACTTGTACTCTGGAATGTAGTTGAAATGTTGGCTGTGCTTCCAGGTCAGTATGACCACTGGCCAGACTCCACTGGCCAGACTCCACTGGCCAGACTATAGTCAGGCAATGATCTGTAGACAGACTAGACTTTGCTACATTCTCTAATCAAACAACATAGAAGGTTATCTCCTCTGACTGAGGAGTAGTGCAGTTTAAAATCTGGAATTTGGGGCTGGAGAAATGGCTCAGCAGTTAAGAGTGCCGACTGCTCTTGCAGAGGACGGTTCAATTCCCAGCACCCACATGGCAGCTAAGAACCGTCTTTAACTCCAGTTCCAAGGGAATCCGACACCCTCTTCTGACCTCTGCAGCACTGCATGACACAGATGCACCAACCTACATGCAGACAATACACTCATACACATAAAAAATAATTAAAAAAATAAAATCTGGAATTGGACATGGTCTCCAGGCTGCCAAGGATGGAGAGATGCAGATATTCCCATGTACAGATACACATGGTCCTGATCTTGCCTCCAACCCTTAGGGTATACTCAAGTAGAGCTCAGTGGATCAGCTGAACTGCTGCTCCACCATTAGAGCGTGTAAGGACATATGTTCCCATTTGCAGATACTGGCCCCTATACATGCCTCCTTAACTCAGTGTACTGTCAACAAATATCTGACTGAATCAATTCAAGCCAGAAGCTTATTTTGGCTCACAGTTTAGAGGATGTCATTCATGATGGAGAAGACATGACATTGGCAGATGTCACATGTGTTGACCAAGAAGCACAAAGAGCTGTGAACCCATCCTTATTTTCATCACTAAGTGGCCCCAGTGGTGTAGCTCTGCAAATGCTTCTAATGTTCCCCAAGGGAAAGGGCGGGAGTGGGCCTCCTTCAAATGGTTGAGAATGGCAGAGAAGCTAGTCAAAGTGAAAGTGTTCACAGAGGCCCTCAGATGTGTTCCATGAGGTATTTCATCCTCACTCCTGAGTCTTGTGATATGCACAAAGTCTTCTTGTCTATGGGTACTTTTTAGCTGGCATTCTGTGCTGGTGGCTGAGGCCATCTTCCCAGGGTTACTAACCCAAGATGTACTTTTAATTACTACACTACTTTTGAATAAAGGGGAGTAGAAGATTAAAAAATTGCTTACGTAGGTGCTCTTAATTGACCACATACGAGTGGGCAGTGAGCATAAGAAATGGCTTTATCACCACTAGTTTTTTATTAAACATAACTATAATGAGGTTCAACTACATAAATAGCAAAGAAAAAGACTGTTTATACAGTGTTGGTGAACATGTAGAGCAGCTCATTAGGTGAATATTGGAAATTTTCTTGGTAGTAGCTAAAACTTTCCCAAAGAGTACTGGCTGTTCCATAATCAGTTAGTTCACTTCCTACTACATTCAATTCTCTTTTAACACTTGCTTTGAAGACTCATGTTTGTTTAAGTTCAATTGACTTATTGAGAAAATTTTACCATAATGAGATTTTATTTTTCTTTATAGGCAATTTCATCAAAAAGAAACACAAGGTGAAATGGAAAATATCCAGGTGATCCGATTAACACAGAAATACACAAAGCAATCACATGTCTCAAGCATCTACCAATTGGGTCAGTTCTCTGACTGGGTTGCCCTATAAGACCTTTGATTGATTAACTCTGCAGTTGTAAACTGTTATACATAAACAAATCCTCATTCAACCTCACAAACATATCTAAGTGTCAGAACTCAAAATACCACACAGAGAAAAATGGAGACAAAGCGACTTCTTTTATTGGTGTTACTAACTGGCTCCATAGTTTAAAACATTATTACAGTATCCCAGTCTTTCGAGATGAAATCACGAAGTTAGATTAGAAAGCCACAAAAGACGATCCATCAGTGATACTAAAGTTCATTGAAAAGGGTTACATATCCAAACAAGAACAATGGTAATTTTGATCAAATAAGTTTCCAGTACAATAAACCTCAAAGCATCTGTAATGAAAAGATTTTTTAGAAGAAAGGCAAAAGTGACAGTATGCCCAAGAATTTAAGAGTTTCGAAGGAAAGATCAGAGCCAAACTAAGGAAATGAGTCACAACCATCACATCTGGTATTACAGATATCTGATTTCAGATAATCACTTTCTAATCGCTTCATAATTCACAAGCTGACATCCTCACAAGATAAAAAGTCACACTGATTACAGTTTTCAACGTCTAACATGCATAACATTATGTTATTTTCATTAGAGTCTTCTCTTAATAGTTTTTATTTTTATCTTATACGTATGAGTGTATTGTCTGCATGTATACGAGTGCATCAGTGTCATGCAATGCCCACAGTGATCAGAAGAGGGCGTCAGATTTCCCTGGAGCTAGAGCTATGGATGTTTGTAAGCCAATGTGTGGGTGCTGGAAATCAAACCCAGGTCCTTTGCAAGAGCAGCCATTACACTTAACCACTGAACCATCTCTCCAGGCCCTAGGTTCCTTTCTTGATTTTAGTAGTAACTGGCAAAGCTTTTGAGGCCTATGCCTTGATTTCCATTTTCCTTACAACCCATATAGGTTTTTTCCTTCTATGTTATTATCATTATTTTTTATAATTCCATGCATATACACATTTGACTGTGGTCACAGTCATCTCTCCCATTCCCTGTCTCATCCCCTCCTTCTCCTGCTGACCTCACTCTTCTACGGTAATGCCCTCCCACTTAAATGCGTCGTTTTCTTTACTTTCTTGTTTTTAACAACTGATTAAGTCAATTTATTAAAATCATTGGCTTAGGCATCTGCAATACTAACTTCAACCTCTACCCTTGCCTCAGTATTGATGGAAGTAATCTGCTTAACGATTTCAGGACGTCAATGAGTTGCTTGTAGATTCCCATCTGGAAAAGATACCATGTCTTAGAACCTTCATCACAAGGTGTTTTTCTTGTGATTATCAATGGCGGGGAGTAGGCAAGGGAACAGGTCCTTTCAGTTTCAGATTATTTTCCCCTGTGCCTCCAGTCAGGTCCGCAGACACCTTCTCTGGCTGGTAAGAGTAACTTGAATTCGGTGAATTGCTGCTTCCAGTTCCACCACCATCTTCACGCTATCTTTAAAAATCAATACAGCGATCTCGGTTGGGGTGGGGGTGGGGGAGAAGGGAAGGGGAGATATGCCTGAACTGAATTGGAAAATGATGTATGAAATGCACAAAGCATCAATAAAAAAATGTTAAAAAAAAATCAATATAGCAGCAAGCAGAAATTCTGACTGGTTCCTCGGCTGGAGCAGACGTCAGTGAGTGGGATGGGAATAGAAGATACAGCGGTCGGCAGCACCCACAGCTGCATCTCAGGAAAATCTTTTTTCTTTTCTTGCAGGTCTTATAGGAAACCACAGCTGCGGGTGTGTTCATAATTAAAATGGCAACGCTGTGGCCATAAGACAGCGTTTCATAGCACTCCTCTTCACCCTCTGTTTCTTTATGGTCTCTCTGACCTCTCTTCCAGCATGACATCCAGCATGACTACCCTACCGAAGGGTAGGGACATGGATATCATGCTTTGGACTGAGCACTCAACACTCACTTATTTACCTTGCCCAGTTATATGCCTGTGCTATAACCATTGCCTGATGCCAAAAAGGCTTACTGGACCGAGGGCTCTGAGAACAGCACTAGCCTAAAGGTATAAACATAAATATTTAGAAGGCAGAAAATCTACATGTCTGTTTTGCAAAATATCAGTAAAAGATTCCCCCATAAGGCAGCGGGCTCCAGAACCACAGGCTTTTGACCAAGTTTACGCCACGAGGCATGTATTCTTTCTCGTGGAGCATGACGTTGCTTCCTCCAGAATATTCATGACTATTGTATCAGTGAAGGCATCTTGCCTGGCAGGTTGGTATTATAGAATGTAAGGCCCAGAGCTGTATAAGACCGTTGATGTTTTTTCTTGATGACTTTTCTCCCTCAACAGCCTGCACAGGACATTCCAACATTATCAGTGTTCACCAGCATGGAAAATGCTTCCAGTTCAATTCCAGGCTGATTTGTCTGTGTCCTGTACACAATGTGTCCCCAGGAATCAGGTCTTACATCTAATTCTGCCGAACAGTCATGGGGGTATCCCACATCTGGTAGAGACTCTAGTTTAAAAACCTGTGGCTTCTGGGGCTGGAGAGATGGCCCAGTGGTTAAGAGCACCGACTGCTCTTGCAGAGGAATCCCCAGCACCCCAGCTGTTGAAAACCATCTTTAACTCCAGTTCCAGGGGAATCTGACACCCTCCTCTGACCTCCACGGCATTGCACAACACAGGTGCACAAACCTACATGCAGACAGTACATTCATACACATACAAAAATAAATAAAAATAATTAAAAAACCTATGGCTTCTGTGAGCAGCAACATCTACCCATACAGGATATATTCATTCAAGCTCAGTTTTTAGGTTATATTTTTAATTAGCTTTTAAAGTAGTAGGCTTGAAAAAGCCACAGAGAATTCTACTATCTATAAGCTGTGTGGTTTTTATTTGTTATGAGATTTTGCGTAGTACATGGATTTTTAGTAACAGAAGTCTGTGCTAAGACTCAAAAAAAACAAGTGATGTATGTTCTCTCCGATTTGTGGATCTTATCTGCAAATCCTTAATATGGAAACTATTATAGAGTCCCATGATGCACGAAATAACTGTGAGGATCCTCCTACTAAGTGACACATGTACAATGCAACCTCTACATCTAAAGCTCAGGAAACATAGTGGAACAGGAAGCAGAAAGAATATAAACGCATCTCTCAACTCTCACTAGCAAAGCTTCTGATTATCCCTAAAAAGCATAGCTGGCCAAAGCACAGAGAATAAGAGATGCAGAATGCATGCCCTGACTAGCAAACCATTATTAAACCTCAGCCACCCAGGGCTCAGGGCCTATTGTGGAAAGGGGGGGGGGGGTCATCTATTGTTGTTGAGATAAGGTTTCACTATGTAGATCAGGCTAGCCTCAAACTCATAGAGATCCAACTGCCTCTTCCTTGCAAAAGTCAGGATCAAAGGTGTGTGCCACCATTCCCATTCCAGCTGTGCTGGGTGTTTGTTTGTTTGTTTGTTTGTTTGTTTGCTGAGAGCACTGTAGAAGCATTTTGGAACTTTGGGCTAGAAAAGCCATTGAGTGCTCAGAGCTTAATGGACTGTTTGGTGGGAACTGAGAAGATAATGCCTGTCTTGTGAACTTTGAGAGGGAAGCTGAATAGTTCCTCAGAAACCACATTGGCCCCTTTCATGTGAAGAATCTGCAGTTTCTGGTCAGCTGGGGCAGAAGGGACTACCATCACTGAAGTGACATCCAGGAAGTATTTCCACAGGGTTAGCACATAAAACCTGTGGTCCAGATGGGCCCAAGTCTAAAAATCAAGCTGGCTGACAAATGTGGTCATGTGTAAGACCTTCCTATGTAGCACTGGTTTGGACAGCATGAAAGCTACAGAACTGAAGCAGCCACGGAGAGAAACTGGGACTTGGCACCATGTGGCAGGGTCAGAGTCCCTGAAGAGGCCGTCGATGAAGGTACAGCCTTGGTTGCACACTGGAGATAACAGGACCTGGAATGACGACCAAGGACAGTGGTAAATGTGACATGGAGCTGCCTTGAGCTGCAAGTCAGGCTGCATGTGATGCAGATGACAGAGGCAGATAAGTGGAACTTCCCCTAAGCCTTCTGGAGCTCCGACTATCATGAGCAAGCCCTAAATGTTGGACACTGAGCTACACTGCTAGACTGGTTTCAGATGTACCTGGATCTTCCCTTTTTAAATATTTAATTTGATTTTCATTTTACAAGAATCCACAGAGAGGCATTTTCTTAATTGTTCCTTGATATAGGAGGATCCAGCCCACCGTGGGCGGTGCCATCTCAGGCATGTGGGCTTGAACTGTAAAAGAAGCAACAGAAGGCGTAGGGAAGCAGCACTCCTCCATGTTCTCTCCTTCAGTTCTTGCCTCTGGGTCCCTACCTTGAGTTCCTGTCCTGATTCCCTCCAGGACAGGAAGTATAAGCCAAATAAATAACAGATAACCAGAAATTCATGTCAATAAGCCATTTATGACCAACTTTAAACAACTAAGGAGTGACTATTGGTCAGGCGTACCTGGAGTCCATTCTGTTTCTTGTGGGTGAAGTCCCAGCATCTCAAAAGTATTTGTTAAGGTTCATTTGTTAGAAGCTGTCCTTCTGCAGAATGTTAACAGGCAATAATTATTTATAAAGCTTTGGAAAAGCATAACTCTCAAGAACAAATGTTTTTGAAGAATGTTAACAGACAACAGTTATAAATCATTACAAAAAAGAAAAAGAAGAGTAAAACTAACTTGAAAATTAAGTGCTTATTTACAGATTATCCAATAGTTAGTACTATTTAATTGTCGGGAGACATTGCTTAGAGTGCCCAGTGTGAAGGCCTGTCTAATTGTCTAATTGTCTTTGGTAACAAGAATATTTGTAATGCAATTAAGAATATAAAAGCGGGCTGGAGAGATGGCCTAGCGGTTAAGAGCGCCGACCCGCTCTTACAGAGGACTCGGGTTCGATCCCCAGCACCCACATGGCGGCCGAGAACCGTCTGAAACTCCAATTCCAGGAGAACTCCAGTTCCAGGGGAATCCGAGACCCTCTTCTGACCTCCGCGGCATTGCACGACACGGGTGCACAAACCTGCATGCAGACAGTACATTCATACACATACAGAAATAAAAAAAAAAAAAAAAAAAAAAAAAAAAAAAAAAAAAAAAAAAAGAATATAAAAGCATAAAACCTAGAAAAGATTTGCATCAGTAATCTTCTGTTTGAGCAGTTTTCTCCATAATGTGGTTTTCTAAAGCACTGCATCTTAGAAGGCTTATATAACACCTACATAAAAGAGCCAGTAACAGTTACATCATTATATAGAACTGCAAAGAACATTTTTATGTATTAAGTTAGCCTTGGTTATTGAAGTAATAATAAATTAGTCAGATAATGGGGTTACGGCATTGGTAAAAATAAAATTTCAGACATTAACTAATTTAGAGAATAGTGCTAGTTATTACAAATAAATTATGCATGAGTGTGTCTTATATATACAATAAAAAATGAATTTAATCAGGGCAAACAGATTTTTGTCAGAGCTTCAAACAGCAAGATTTCCCAAATGGTAATTTATTTTTAACTTAATAATCATATGGTCTCTGGATGTTCTTATTCCCTCATCCACACAAGATACCTCTCTCCAGGGGTGGGCAGGTTTTCTGAAGGCCTATGGCCACCATTTCAAGCAGGTGCCAGTTAGTTTCAAGAATCAGAGGCTAAGGGCACTAAAGAAAAATGTTAATAAGGTCCACTACAGCTTGAAAGGATTCCACTGTACCAGTTTCTTTAAGTGAAAACATTTAAGTGCATTTGTGAGGATGAGAATCATTTCTTTACTAGTCTCCACAATACACAATCTCCATGAATCCTCCCGCTTCCTCATCTTGGGTGCTGCCATGGGGCAGTCTTGAATTTGGTACCTACACCAGGTCAACTCACACTCTTCAGCTCAGCCCAGGGCCAAGAAGCAGACTGGTTACAGCAGCTACTATTCATATTCTCTCTCTCTCTCTCTCTCTCTCTCTCTCTCTCTCTCTCTCTCTCTCCCTCCCTCCCTCCCTCCCTCTCTCCCTCCCTCCCTCTTTCCCCCAAAGTCTCATTATTGAGAAGGCTGCTTGCTTGGCAATACAATACATATACTTTGTATATATTCAACTTATATGCTTTTTAAATGTAAATTTTTATATGATCTATAAAGCTTGGATACATAAATCTACATATTTTACTCACAGGTATATGGCACACTAAGTGTACTAAGTCACTTTAAAATAGTTGTTTAAGATATGGTCATTTAAAGATTTAAAGATCAACCTTCCAATATGGACTAAAGACTAATGTCTCTCCAAGAATCCTCCAAATCTTCATTGCCAGATGGGGACTGCTGAGACATCCAACTTGTGCACTAAGCTACTACTGGGGTTTCCACTTCTTCAGAGTGTAGACTGTCATTGTTGGACTACCCAGGCTATATCATGGAGACCAGTACAGGAAGATCAAGAAAGGATGTGGTGCTTACTGGACCTCATTTGGTGACCATGGGAAGGGAAACCCCCAGTGTGGAGCACAAGGGCAGAACTGATGGTAGTTTGGGTTTTCCAAGGAGGAGCCTTCAAACATGACATCTTTCAGCCTAATAAATTTAAAAAAAAAAAAACATAAGCTGAAGATGCTAAAATCTATGATAGATGTGGCATGCATATATGCATATTTTAGAGTGATGCATATTGGAAGGAATAACAACAACAAGAAGACTGGGTCAAAGAACTGACTGAAATGGTGAACGTCTGCTTGAAACAATAAACTTCTGAATTGAGAATTTTGATACAGACTGAGAAAAAGATGAAAAACATGTTTGGCAGAATGCATGAGCTCTGGTGGGGTGAGGGGGGAAGAAGGGGGGGCACGGGTTTAGATTTGATTTGAAATTTTGTATGAAATGCACAAAGCTTCAATAAAAAAAAATTGGCTTTGAAAAAAGATTTTAACATAAACATATTAAAACATGTTTTGTTAAGACAGTTTTTCAGTATCCAAAAGTCTAAAATGCAAGCAGAAAACAATTTTAATAATATATAAAATATTTAAGCAAATTTTGAAATGTTATTAAGAGCAGAATAGTGTCCTTATTAAGTTAGAACACCTCATAATTTTTTCCAAGTCTCTAACAGACAAATACTCTAAAAAGAGCACAAATTATTTCTCAAATGGCCATCTATAATCATTCAATTTTTGAATTTTTGAAAGGTTAGATGACACTTAATTTTTAATCAACAAGAATTTTAAAACTTTCATAAGGACCAAAAGATTTTTTTAGAGTCTGGGTTTTTTTAAATAATAATCGAAGTTTTCAAATAAGTAATTACCTTTGTATAGTATGGCAAAACTTTTAAAAAATTGGTTAGTTAGCAGTTTTGAAGTCTCTAAAATCATGCACATAATGAGACGAGAATCAAGACACAGGTGCATAGCCACATTTCAAAATCACATTTACCAGGTCAAAATGTGCAAAATATTATCTGTTCTTAGAGAAGAGGGATAAAAAAGTTAACATAAAACACAGAGAAAACATTTATACAATTTGATTTTGCAAGAAAGCTTTGCTTTTCTTCCACTAGGTATTTTATGTCCATGAAAACTGTAGCTCAGCAGTAGATTCTGTATTTAGCTACATCTCTTCAAGACACTGGGGTGAAAGGAAAGATGAGCCTGTTGTCTCCATTAAAAAAAAAATGGACAACTTTAGGTTAAAATGTAGGGTTTTTTAATAAAAATAAATGGGATGGAGAAAAGGCTCAGTGGTTAGGAGCACTGGCTGCCCTTGCAGAGGACCCGGGTTTGATTCTTTGTTTCCACATGGCTGTTAACAACTATCTGTAACTCCAGTTCCAGGTGAAATCTAACAGTCTCTTCTGACCTCTGTGGGCATTGCACAATGCAGGTGCACTTACATACATGCAGACAATACACTCATACACATAAAATAAAAATAATAAATAAGATATTTTAAAAATATTAGTTTAGGGGCTCTGGAGATGACTCAGCAGTTAAGAGCACTGGCTGCTCTTGAAGAGGACACCGGTTCAAATCCTGTATCCCACATGGTAGCTAAAAAAAACACCCATAACTCCAGTTCCAAGGGATCTGACACCCTCTACTGGCTTCCATGGGCACTGCACAACACAGGTACACTTACATACAAGCAGGTAAAATACTTATACACATAAAAAGTAAAAATATTTTGTAAGTTTTTAAGTCTGATCGTAGGCGTTTACATATAGCTCCTCTTACAACTTACTATGAACACAGAACACAAGAGGAGAGAACAGTTTCAAAGATATCAGTCATAAAGGGCAGGAATAACAGTTGATCATTTCCAGTACACCAAGAATAAATTTATTTGAACTGTTGACACAAACCACGACTTTTCCCTCCATGGGGATGTGGTAGTTTAAATGAGAACCTTCCACCATGGGCCCAAGTATTTGACTACTTGGCTAGTTGGAGGCACTGCTTGGAGAAGGTCATGGAAAGCTTAGAGGGAGATCCTTACTGCAGGAAGCACATCCCTGGGGTGGGTTTGAGATTTCATGGCCTTGGTCCACTTCCAGTTTGCTGTCCGTGCTTCACATCTACCACTGGAGATCGTGACCTCTCCACTTCTTATCCAGCTGCTGGCTTCCATTCTTCCTTATCACTGCGTGCGCCCCCTCTGGAACTGTAAGCACAAATAAACTTTTCTATTGCCTTGGGTCATAAGGTTCTTATTAGAACAACAGAAAAGGAACTAATACTGGGGATAAGAAATAGTTTATTCTAGAACTAAAAATGAGTGACCATGGCCTAGAAACACAGATTAATATTGCCTGAAATTCCCCATTCCAAAGTAAAAGCAGTTTCACAAAGTTGTAAATCAAGATACTTTTCAAATACATTGGTGGAAACATTGGGTAGATGACCCTAAAGCACAGCAAGGGAACCTCTGCCCTGGGCATCAGAAGGCCATGTGATGGCAATCTCAGCTTTTCAGGTAGTTAGAAACCAGTCCTCTGTTTGTACACACCAAAGGATTTAACTAATGGTCACAAAGATATTAGGTCATGTGCAGAGGGAAATAAATGGTTATTAACAGGGTTAAAGATGCCCTAAGATCATCTCGCTCTCGACCTGCAACATTCCAAACTCCTAAATCACTGACATTCTAATCAGTTAATCGGCCCACAGAAGGTTCAGTGGAAGATCCAGCTTCTCTCTGGGAACTTTTGTTCATGCAACAAAGGGAAAAATGGAAGAAATGTTCTGGTGAAGATGAAAAATGAAATATCAATTCCTTGTATCAAAAGTAGAAAAGAAAAAAACAACCTTCCAGGTTGAATTTTGATATTGAGACTGTCACCCCCTGTTTGTAACAGTAAATATATACATAAAACCCAAAAGTGAACAAAATTTCTAATAGCACTTTTATCATGTTGTATCTGTCAGAGTGAATAGCCTATTCTATATGTCATAAGACCATTCATATTATAAATATAAATATTGACATTAGATTAATCCAATGAGGCCCTAGATTTGATTCTCAGCACCGACACAGGGTGGCTATCAACTGTTCATTGATGCAATTCCGGGCTCTGATGCCCTCTTCTTGTCTCTGTGGGCACTGTTTGCACATGGTGCACCTGAATACATGCAGATAAGACACTTATACACATGAAATATAAATAAATGCAGAGACCCTAAAGTTTGGAAATTTTCTGAACATTTAACACAAGCATTTTTTTTAACAGTCGATTCACTGTTTAACTGTAAGGTATTAATTTATCTCCTTTTGATTAGGTTACTGAGGAAATCAGGATTCCCTTTCATGGGTTCTGAGTCTCATTTTTAAAATAATTTTAAAATAAGCAAAAGGAAGCTTTAAGACAATTTTATCAGAGTTTGAGAGGAAGGCTATGGGACAGGCAGGCTGTGCATCTCAGCAGGCTGTGCATCTCAGCAGCTGCCTAGAATAGTGAGATGAAAAGGGGGGAGAGAGAAAACCAGGCCTTCTGCATCAGAATTAGCTGAGTGGCAGCGTGAGGGAAAGGAGGGAGTAGAACTTCTGAGGACAAGTGTGAAGGCCTAGAGAATCAGGGAAAGCATGCCCAGGTTAGGATTGAAGAAAAAGAGATACAAAAGGATGAAAAAGAAAGTTATGCTTTTCTGAGTTAGGATTCTGCCTGATGGAAGTTCTGAAGTGGACTGAAGGAGGGGCTCCTGGGAAGAAAAAATATGCTATCTCAGAAGGGATAATTAGTCCTCTTTTCTGAGCAAGTCTTCAGGTGACTCAGATTTCCTGAGAAGGGGGAACAACTCCTTAACAGGTAATTGACACATCCAGGTTGATTAACTCTTTTTTTTAAGATAACTCCGGTTTTATTTGGGAGGGGGGTGTGGGTCTGGCATCTGTCTTGAGAGCAGGGCAGCCAGCAACCACATGGCAGCTTTGACACACTTTTGAGAGGGAAGTGTGATTAACTCTTAAAAAGGAGGAGACAATAATATGTAATGTTTGGGGTCTCCACCCAGGGCCAGAGGGAGAAGTAACTGCCTTAATGGGCTTCAACGAAGCCCAAATACTGCCACCTTTTTATATGGTAATTTAAGTTCTAGGACAAGACAAAGCTAATGTTCACTTCTGTAGTGTTAGAAATGGAAGATCTAGTCCCGAGCCTCAATGGCCTCTAATACTATTGAAACAATAAGAATTAAGGCAATAGCTTTTTTCTATTATACACAGACTAAGCTACCAAAGATCTTCAAAGTCACTGTTTATAGTGTTAGAAATAAAATCTGAGGCCCAAGGACTCCCATCAGTATCACACAAAGATCACCGGAACAAACCAAAAAGTAACTCCGCAGGGCGGGTGGTTATCCCTAATGTAAGAGAAGTGTCTTTTCTCCATTGGCTAGGGTCTGGCCTCACAGTCTATCCTAGTTGGATAGTTTCAAATAATCCTTGCAGGGGCTGGAGAGTTGGCTCATCAGTTAAGAGTATTGGATGCTCTTGCAGAGGGCCTGGGTTCAGTTCCCAACACCCACATGACACCTACAACCATGCTAACTCCAGGTCTAGGGGACCTGATGCTGTCTTCTGACCTCCATGGGCCTTGCATGATGTGGGTACACTTACACATATGCAGGTAATACACTCATACACATAAGATAAAAAAGGGAGGCGAGCTCCACTCCTCCAGGCCTTCAGCAAGAATGCATCAGGGTCTTTCCTTAAACCAAAGCCTTACAGGGTGTTTCGTGGTCAAATGATTAGAATTCCTGGTCATGAACCAAGTTCCAAGTTTTACAGGCTTTGAAAGAAAATATTACAGATGCCACATTGGGGTCCTGAGCCGGGCAGGGCTCAGGAAAAGCCCGCCACTGCTCCAGAAAGGTATAATCAGGGCATTGACCCACAGGTGCAGGACAATTGATTTGCTGAGTTGTGGCAAAGGGGGCCCAGTGACTGGCGGACCTAGACCCAACTCCTAATTCCTGCCAAAGCGTGGCTACCTGGCTGGGCGGCCCCGCCCCCACCCCGTAGTCACAAGTGGGAGGGGATCCTGGATTTGGAGTCAGGCACAGATGCCACATTGGGGTCCTGAGCCGGGCAGGGCTCAGGACAAGCCTGCCACCGCTGCAGAAAGGTACCGGGGTGCAGGCTAAGTTAGGACCCCCCCCCCCGCCAACAACTGGAATTGAGGAGAGAGTGTCCAGTGGATTAAGAGAACATTCAAAACAGGAAAGGAAGAGACTTCCAGTATCCAATATATAAACAAAAGTGAAAGCCTGAAAACTAGACAAAGTCAGCCCTCCATAAACAATGAGGAGGGAAGGAAGGGGGGAAAAAAAAAGGGCATTGGAAGGAGACAAGCAAAATAAAACAAGCTTTCAGCCTTCAACAAACTGAAAAGGCATTTGAGATTTGAATCACAAAAGGGAAACCCACATGCCAGGGAGACGACGAAGAAACAACATGGGAAAGGTGCAGGATAATTCCGCACCAAGCTCTACCAACCCGGTAGGAGACAGCTACAATCAAATACCTAATGATTCTTACACTAGGAATTATATCACATAATTTTTATTGTGAAGTGGAAATTTAACATAAAAGTCTTTGACATTCTCAAAACTTTAACAAAAACCTTGTATTTATCACTTGTATATTAAGAATATTAAAAAATAGGAGTGGTGGCACACTTTAATCACAGCACTGGAGAGGCAAAGGCAGATGGATCTCTGTGAGTTCAAGGCCAGACAGGTCTACATTGAAATTTCCAGGCCAGCTGGGGCTACAGGGAGACCCTGTCTCAAAAAGACCAAAAAAAAAAAAAAAAAAAAAAAAAAAATAAAAAAAAAAAAAAAAAAAAAAA
>VZQC01004266.1:1201043-1411771 GCA_009823505.1 Rhizomys pruinosus
ATTTTACAGGAAAAAATGTAATTCATAGATTAACATACCATCCAAATATCTGTGTCTATACCAAAGTAACCTACCATAACAATTAGTACTGTTTAAATACCTATATATCTAAATGCCTGTGCTTCATTAGTAGGACTGAAAGGTTATTCCTGGACAAACTGTCAGCCCGTGAAAGGAAACAGCCAGAATTGACCAGAGTCCAAAACGACAGCTCCAGAGAAAGTAGACTGCTTTGCTTCTAGTCCACCTGTGCCCCTTTTCTAAGCCTAGGGAACAATCTGCGGAAGAGGGGGTGTGGTAGAATGTAAGGTCTGCAATTGGGGTGAATGGTGAAACTACAGCAATATAGTCTGGATACTTATTTGATCAACTTGATTGAACATACAAGCCCCCCAGCTGGATGGTGGGACCCTTGGGCTGTGTGGGTTTAGGCACAACTGCTTGCAAATTGGTTTTACATGAAGGATGCTCGCACTCATAAATTATTACTTATTGTAATAATTGTTTTAATTGTTAAAAATGAAAAAAATAAAGCATTAAAAGAAAAAATTCAATTAGCTCATAATTAACATTTCAACTAGTTAATATTTCACGAAGGTTTGTCTGAGGTAACATGCAGTAAGACCAGTTCTTTTTGCTTTTTTTAATCTTTTGATTTCAACTATAAATTCACTAAACATTATAGCTCATTTTGCTTTGAAAGGAAGAAAATAAAACCAGAAGCAACAGCTCCTAAAAATATCCAAATTTATCTATACATAGTTCAAAATAAGCCAATAATCATAAATTTATGTTATGGTAAACTGAGGCACAGTTTACTGTGCCATGCTCAGAGAAGGCACTCAAGAGACTCATGTGGAGAAAGCAGGAAAGTTTATTCATGTCAGCAAATTGAAACAGAGTTTCCTTCTCAAAAACTCAAGCTTCAAGTTAAGTTCATTCATCGGAACACCCATCATTCGTTAACTGTTACAACATTAGCAAGTTTAAATTACAGTCTGCAGAGATGCTTATGCGCTCTAAGAACACCAAGAGGAGGGAAATTCCTTCTGCAGAGCAGATATTTAGGGCAGAAGCTAAGACATTCTTTAACAACAGAATTTTTTGCAGGCACCTTCACAGCCAAGGTAGTTGCAAACAGATGTTCCATCACATAACTGTGGTATTTGTTAAAACAAGATAGTTTTATGTTCTTTGTGTTCACCATTTAGTTTTGGCTTCTCGTTTAGCACAAATATTTAGTAAACATTCATCAAGCCATTATTAGATGAGTAGTATGTCCTAAAGTACAAAATCAGTCATGAAACAATAAAAATATCAGACATGAGGCTGGAGAGCTAGCCTAATGGTTAAGAGCACCAACTGCTCTTGCCGAGGACCTGGGTTCCATCCCCAACACCCACATGGTGGCTGAAAACCGTCTTTAACTCCAGTTCCAGGGGAATACAACACCCTCTTCTAACCTCCAAGGCATTGCATAACCTACATGCAGACAATACATTCATACACATAATAAAAAAAAAAAAATATATATATATATATATATATATATATATATATCAGACACACACAAAAGTGACACTAAATACATGGGTATATTTATTTTCCGCTCCAGTTACACTATCAAGAAAAGCCTCTGTAAGAGCCTGGGTGCCTACCTAACATCCTAGAGTCCAAGTCAATCACCAGGCCCAGGGACCACCCTTAGGAAAGTGGGTTCACTTTTAGCCCTTCGAAAGAGACAGGCAGAATAATTACTGCTGTAATCCCTCTTCTTTTATCTCTTTTCCAAGAGTGGTTTCTCGAAAACTTTAGACTCCCACACTTGGAGTTTCTTTGCTCTTTCTTTAAAGCTCCCCCCATCTCTGCCACATGGTTGCTACTCAACCACATGTCTGACTTCCATCCCAGCTTAAAAGCCATGGCCTTTTCCCTTCTCTCCTTTCTCTTCTATGCAGCTGCTGAGATCTATACCTTGCCTGCCCAGGGTTTTTTTAAACTCTAATAAAATTGTCATTAAGATTCTGTTTCAATACATTCTTAATTTATTTTATTAATGAGGATAAGAACCCCAAGAAAGGACCCCAATTTCCCCTCTATCAATAATGATATTGTGTTACAATAAGTTAAAAGGGAGCATTGCAAAATGAAAAAATATTAAATTGGTCAGAAGTTCCAGCAACAGAGACTGATTTTGCCCTACTGCTGTTTTAGAAATCGTCCTAAATTATAAAAGCTGAGTCAGCTAAAACTCTCCCTGGGAGGATCTACAATAGTAAAGACTTACTCATTTTCATGGTTACACATGATATGCCCTTGTGTCTCTCAAATGGCTCAAAAACCACGAATGGCTAAATAGAGCTGCCTAACCTTCCCTGTCACATGACAGTTGCCCAAAAAGTTCAACAGAACTATGAATTTTCCAAAGAAACTTTCAAATCGAAAAGGTCTGTCTTACAAATGCCATAAAAGCCCATATGGTAAAATACAAGAATCTTAAAAAACAAAGCCCATCATTAAATGGCAGTTACTATCAATGGCTCATTAAGAACTTCACATTGCTCAAAGGAGCACAAACAAAAAGCCCAAACCTGAGCTGCACTGGTAAAGGAGGAACTCGCCAAGGGACAAATTTTTGCCCAGAGTCCAGAACAAAGTGCAAATATTCATTTTGCTATTTCATCCAATAAAGATAAAAAGTAGCTGATGTCAGCATAAGTAGGAAGGTTAAGGAAAATCTCAGAGGTTTGGAGAGATTGATCAGTGGTTAAGAGCACTGGCTGAGGGCTGGAGAGATGGCCTAGCGGTTAAGAGCGCTGACGCTCTTGCAGAAGACCCGGGTTCGATCCCCAGCACCCACATGGCGGCCGAGAACCGTCTGAAACTCCAATTCCAGGAGAACTCCAGTTCCAGGGGAATCTGACACCCTCTTCTGAACTCCGCGGCATTGCACGACACTGGTGCACACACCTGCATGCAGACAGTACATTCATACACATACCAAAATAAATAAAATTTAAAAAAATTAAAAAAAAAAAAGAGCACTGGCTGATCTTGCAGAGGACCCAGGTTAAGTTCCCAGCACCTACTGGTGACTAACAACTGTCTGTAACTCCAGTTCCAGGGGCTCTGAGGCCCTTTTCCAGCCTCTGCTGGCATTGCATGACACAGTTGCAGATAATACACTCAAACCTACACACACACACACACACACACACACAAAACAATAAAAATAATAAAAAAATGTTTAAAGAAAAACCTCAGGAAGGGTAGAGAGTGGCTCATCACTTAAGAATGTGTACTACTTTTGCAAAAGACCTGAGCTCAGTTACCAATACCCATGTCTATCTATGGCCATACTACCGCAACTCGTCTGATCTTGGAGGCTAAGCAGGGTCGGGCCTGGTTAGTACTTTGATGGGAGACCAATACCCATGTCTGGTAGCTCACAACTCTAGCTCCAGGGAACCAAACACCCTCTTCTGGCTTCCATGGGCACTGCACTCACATGTACAACCCCCACCACACACAAACATATGCACATAATTAAAAATAAATTTACAATTATTAAGAAAATAAAAAGTCCCTGGAATAAGATGATTGCAACAGCTGTTGGGATTGCCCAGTCTTTCCTCTCCACCAAGGATCACCTTACTCTGTGGCAAATACCTAAAAATGCATCTTTGGTCCATTCATGGTCACAAGATTACTACCACAGTTATTGATGTAAGAGGCTGGGTCCTGATACCTTCAATCAACAAGATTTTGCCACCTATTCCTAATGAGCCAAGCAAACAATGATTATAAAAAGCAGAAAAGGGATATTTACTCAATGTGACCACATTGGAAAGAGGCACAAATCAATTAGCAACATCTCCCACCCCAAGTCCATCTCCAGCGTGTTAACAGGAGGGTAATATTTAAACAGAAAGCACGAGATAAGAATAAACTCTTAGTCTTGGTCAAGCTGAGGGTCTGCCTGTAGCTGGCTGGGACCAGCTCTAGTCTCTCCTGCCAAGCAGTCTGACAAGCTGTTGGGACAGTACGGGATCTCTTTCCAGAAGACAAATTCTTTATCTGGCCGACACCGGCCTTCAGCCTTTTCCTTGGTATGCTAATCCTGGGGGAAACCCAGTTCCCTTGCGTGCCTAGTTTCAAAAGTTCAGAAAGCCAGAATAGGGAACACGAGTGTCTAATGTCTCTTTTCATCATCCTCTCCCGCCGGACGTGCCAGTCACAATGAGAGATGCTTCGCCACTACAAAGCATTTTTGTTTTCTCAGTCTTTTAACCTTGACTGTAAAAATGCAAGATAAAATTGTATTTTCTTTTTAGACTTTGTTCTGGAAGGAAATCTTTCCTAAGATTTATGTACTCAGTATAAAATGTATAGGTTAAAGAAATTTATTTTATTTTATGAATGTTGTCCTAAATAAACTGTTTATTATCTCCCTAAAATGCTTGCTTTAGAAAATCAGATAGCTCTTAATGTTGTATTCTATAACCCTTTAATGTCGTATGAAATATATTAACATTTCTATTTTAATATATTTTAAGAAGTCAAGGGGATAGAGAAATAGCTGGGTGGTGAAGAGCTCTATATTCTCTTGCAGAGGACTCAGGTTCAATTCCCAGCACCCACATGGCAGTCACAAAACAACCATTTGTAACTCCAGTTCCAGGAGAATCCAGTGCCATCTTCTGACTTCTGTGGGCACTGCACAACACAGGTGCATGTACCTACATGTAGGCATAACCCTTATACAATAAAATAAGAATAGTTTTTTAATTTTTTATTTATTTTTATGTGTATGAATATGTACTGTTTGCATGTAGGTCTGTGCACCCGTGTCATGCAATGCTGAGGAGGTCAGAAGAGGGCGTCAGATTCCCCTGGAACTGGAGTCAAAGACAGTTCTCAGCTGCCACCATGTGGGTGCTGGAGATCAAACCCTGGTCCTCTGCAAGAGCGGTCAGCGCTCTTAACTGCTAGGCCATCTCTCCAGCCCAAGAAGAATAAAATTTTAAAAGAAATTTAAAACACATAAGCAGTACCTATTTATTAGGCCTTTGAACACAAGGTTAAATCCAAACTAAACTTGTGACAAACTAATATAATTTTTTTTTTTTGCTATTGAATGTTTGCATATTTCATACAGAGAATCTTAATCTTCATCAACTCTCTTCCCCACTGGCATGCCCCCATAGCCGCCTACTGAAATTCATAAACTCTGTCATTTGTGCTAAGGCCTACTGGGTCAAATTAGTGTCCCTGGACATTCTTTGGTGCAAGTTCATCCACTGGGTAGTCAGCGTACTCAGAGTCCCTCGCTGTAAGGAGATCAGCTTTTACTCACACAATGGCAATCCAATATTTCTTCAGCTAGGATTGGAACCTGCTGCCCATTTCCCAAGTTTATGCTGGGGTTTTGTCTGGTTGAGTTTGCATGGGTCTTGTGCATGCTGACACCATTGCTGTCAGTTCATGTGAGCAAGGTCCCAGGAGCTTGTATGATTCTATTTCCGTATGGTATGGCACACACCTCCTCCCTGGCTCTTACAATCTTTCTGCCCCCTCTTCCACAGTGGTCCCTGAGCCCTGGGTGAGTGAAGCTTAATACAGGAGTCTGCATGCTCCTGATCTCCATGCTTTAGACATTTGTGATCTTTTATGTTCCTGACCATCTGTTGCATGAAAGAGATAATATTTTATTTTAATTTTTAATGGGTTTTCCTCATGAATTCTGTAGCAAAAATTTTCTTAGCTTCAGTGTCCAGAAGTATCAGATCCAAGTCATTATAGCAAGAAAGAAGTTGACAATTAACCTTTTAATTAGTTAACATTTCAATTAGGACTAGTTGAGGTAAAGTACATGTAAAACCCAATATTTTTCTCAAATTTGTATATTTTAGCTTATCACAAATTTGTACTTCAAAAGTCGTCTCCTAAATAGTCATGCTCATATACATGCACTCATCTTGATTAGGCATACTCAATAATAATTTTAACATGCAATATGCTTCTTTAACAAAACATACTGGGACCACAGAAAGGGTTCAAAGGTTAAGAGCACTGGATGCTCTTGTAAAGGACCTGGGTTCAATTACCAGCATCCATATGGCAGCTAACGACCATTTATAATTCCAGTTTCAGGGGATCTAACACCCTCTTCTGACCTGTCTGAACATCACACAACACAGATGCACTTACACACATGCAGGCAATACATTCATGCAGGTAAAATAAAATTAATAAATAAAATATTCTTTTTAAAACATATTTTATTTTATGTACAGCAATAACATTCACAAATTAAATAATACCATAATATAATTGTTTGATATCATTTTAAACAGAGTTTAAAAGGAAAAATTCCAGATTACAAAGCAAATTGACCAGGAAAAAAATCACTTTTTCTAAATGAGTCAAGGTGAAAAGTGTATTCAGTATCTAATCATGTGTAATTCCTACTGTACCCATGGTCCATGGACTTCAAAAGGAAGCTCATGTTTTACAATCACTTCCTCACAGGGATAACACAAGCTGGATTCTTGTGGAATACAGAAACAGTTCCTGCTACTTTAACACTTAGAAGGTTGAAATCACATAGTCACCATGGAAAAAGAAAACAAAAACTATGTTTTTTTTTTTAATTAGCCTCTCTTGTTCTCCTTCCAAAAGAGTATAGTAGACACGCATGCATTTGTTTACAAATGTACATGTATATATATTATAGACTAGGCTCCATATATGCAGTCAAAGATAGATATTTTGTTTTAAAAAAATGTTTTTCTTTTCATTTCCCATGGTTGGGTGACCTCCCTTAACATAATCCATTCTAGGTCCATCTATTTTCTTGTGAATTTTGTGATTGCACTTTTTTTTAGATCTAAATAATATCCCATTTTATATATGTACTAGATTATGGTTATCCATTCATCGGCTGATGGACAGCTAGGTTGGTTCCACTTCCTCGCTATAGTGCTTAAAGAGTAGTGTGGCATAGATAGAATTTCTTCAGAATGGACTGGTCCTGGACATCAGATATCAGTCACCTTCCAGAGATGGTTCTTCTGAGGCGAGATGGAGCTACGGATCCACAACCCCTCCCACCCAGCCACCTCACCTTGGGGGCGGGGCTAAGGGCCCAATAAGCCTAGAGTGTTAGTGGGCGAGTTCTTCTCTCCTTCTGCGCCATATGGTGCAGAACTCCCAGGGGTCCCTGTCCAGGATAATGTGAGGGGTCACCAAAAGGACCTTATAAGTGACCCCTTCACCCATTCACTCTATAGGAAAGCCTAATAACTCGTTAGTCTCGCCTAAACTGAAGCTTGGAGAGCCTTTCCTTGGGGACCACGAATGGCGGTGTTGGGGTGCCAATCCGGCCATCAAGTTGAGCCACTTTTGAGCATACATGCTCCTCCCGGGAAGGAAAATTTTTCACTACAAGTAGCGATAATGATGTGAATTGCAAATATCTCTGCAGCAGGATATGGAATTCTCTCTATATATGCCCAGGAGTGAAACAGTTAGGTCATATGGTAGCTCTATTTTTAATTTTTGAGATACCTCCAAATGGATTTCCATAATGGCTATGCTATTTTTGTACTAAGTTGTACTAATATCTGTACTAATTTGCACTCCCACCAGCAGGGGAAAGGGGTTCCTAGCTTCCACACTCTCTTGGAAGCTTGTGTCAGATTTCTTGATAATGGCCATTCTCACTGGGATAAAGTAGTATCTGAAATTAGTTTTCATTTGCATTTCCTTGATGACTAGGAGTATTGAACACTTTTTAAAATAATCGTTAGCCATTGTATTTATTTTTCTGAAAACTGTCTATTTATTTCATTAGCCCACTTGTTGAATGGCAATATTATTTCCTTGGCATTTAATTTCTGCATCCAGAGAGATAGCTCAGGAAGTAAAAGGTTCTTTCTCCCCAAGACTGACTTCCTGAATTCAATTCCCATATCACACATCAGACAAAACATAGTAAAGATAGCTCTTTCCATATATACAAATATGTGTTTTGCAGAATGACATCAAGTTCAAAAAGGCTGCGTTAGATTTTAAAAGGTTTCAGAAGTGGGATGATATAAATGTTTTTGATAAGATAATGAACTTGAGCCTCTCGAGATGGTTCAACAGTTAAAAGCACTAGCTGCTCTTGCAGACCAGGGTTTGATTCCCAGCACCCATATGGAAGCTAACAACCATCCAAACCTCCAGTTCCAGGAGAATCCAATGCCCTCTTCCGAATTCTGTGCACACTGCATGGCACAGGTATATTTACACACATGCAGGCTATATACTCATACACATAAAATAAAAATAAATAAAATCGTAAGATAATAAACTCAAACTGCCACCAAGAAGGAGCTGCTTCTGAAGTAAGTATTCATCACTTCAGGGATTCAGGCAAAAAAAAAAAAATTTACACACTTTCCTTTGTCTTTCAGTGTCTCATAAGCCCTTGGACCTGGTTTCCCTGGAGTGACTTTACTATGTCTATGTGTCCCTATAGTCTTGATGAGGTGACATTCTTTCTATTCCCAGAAATAAGTCATCTATCAGTCTGTGCTGCATGGGTGGTGTCAGACAGATGGTGCTGTCCGTAGCTCCACCCAGGGACATAATCATCCTCCACCCTCAAAATGGAGTCAAAAGCTGCTTGTAAAATGTTGGTTCCCAGGACAAGGCACAGCTGTCAAAACCCCTGTTATGTAAAGTGGAATAACAGAGGAAAGCATAGCCTGACCTCGACAAGGATCTCACAAGGAGAAAGGCTTGAGGCAGAGGCAAAGGCAAATTCTCAGTACAGCACTGAAGACAGGGACTAAGCCACAGAGTTTACCTTAACTGAGGCTCTTAGCTTCACACGGACCAATTAAAGAAACAAGTTCAAATGCCTTTAAGGGGGAGGGGGCACTGGTAGGATGCCTCAGGGAACAGTAAAGGCCCTTTCCACCAAGCCTGATGGCCTGGATTTGATCCCTAGAACCTACACAGTGGAAGGAGAGAACGAATTCCCGTAAGTTGTCCTCTGACCTCCACAAGTGTACTGTGGCACATGTGCGTGCCTGCATACATGAATAAATAAAATAAATGTAAACAATAAGATAGAAATCATGTATTTAGCAAGGTTATTAGAAAGTGGTTAAGCAGTAGTGGCAGGGAACACCTTTAACATTTTACAGTTGAGAAAGTACAGAAGCAGCCATTCCCAATGTGTTCTTGCAGTGCTGGTGGCATTCATTAATCATGACCTGGGTCCTTTGCCAAAAAACAGAAACAAAGAAACTAGGAAAATGGGCAAGCCATGCTTTTCTCAGAAGATCGGTCAAATTGGAAGCTTACCAGGAAGCTTATCAGGTAGATCCATGATGAACCTCCAAGATGTTGTCAATATAGGAAGGGGCCACAATTCCACTGTCTCCCCCTCAGTAGCCTGGAGTGTTCTCTTTCCCCCAGGATTCCTGGATTCAATGAAGAAAAGTATTTCAGAGAATCAACTTGAAGCAGAATTAATATAGATCATAAGTACAGGGGGTTTTAGAAAGAGAGAAGCTCAGGAAAAGAATCCCCAGTGTGAGTAGGGATTGCTGAAGGGAGCGTCACACCAGGAGTTTTTATGATGGGTATGTATAGGATTTGGGGGTCTCTTAAGTTATATCTATAAAGTTGCTAAGACCATCCCTCTTTAAAAAAAAAAAAACTTTGTTCAGAGATGTAGCTTAAAGTTAACACTTAAAGAATTTTTCAAAATACTTTTTTCTCTGTTCTTTTTCTTTGGTAAAAATAAGAATTTCCTGGGCTGGAGCGATGGCCTAGCGGTTAAGAGCGCCGACCGCTCTTGCAGAGGACCCGGGTTCGATCCCCAGCACCCACATGGCGGCCGAGAGCCATCTGAAACTCCAATTCCAGGAGAACTCCAGTTCCAGGGGAGTCCGACGCCCTCTTCTGACCTCCGCGGCATTGCACGTCACGGGTGCACAGACTTGCATGCAAACAATACATTCATACACATACGGAAATAAATAAAATTAAAAAAAATTAAAAAAAAAATAAGAATTTCCTAAAGTAGATTCATGCAGAGCACTATTTAAAATTAGAAATGAGAGTGCTAAAAATTTAAAGTTATAGATCATTTTGGTCCTGAATAAACATAGTCTATTTACTTCCCTTAATCTTCTTGACTGAGGTGTTTTTAGGAAAACATGTATCATTCTGGCTTTAAGTAAGCAGAATTTATTTTCTTTGACAAGATATCTTTCAGAAAACACATTATCTCTGTGGGCAATTTGGACTTTATCAGTGGTATCTGACCCATCCTGACTCTGTGACTCTGTCAGCGTGCAAAGCAAGCCAAATTCCAAGGTGAACCTTCATCTCCTTTCCCAAGATTCCCTTCCATGTCACCATCATTTCCCTATCTTTCTATCTTTATCCTTTATCACATGCATGTCACTGCTCTCTCCATATCCCATTCATTAAACTCTTATGTCCCAATCTCCTATTTACTTCTTAGTCACACTTTTTTTATTGATATGAAAACACAGTATAACTGTTGAGACTGTTTTGGCAAAGCCGATCAGTTTACAAATATGCTTCCCTTCATCCAGTAATTGTGCTTCTGGGAATTTACCCTACAGATAAGCCTAAAAGCATGCAAAGTTTCCTGTGAAAAAGGCTTTTCATTAGAGAATATTTACAGTAGTAAACTTTTAATAGAATCATACAGCCTACAAATTAAAAATCTGCTTAGATAAATTATGGTTCACACATACACACACATACACACACACACACACACACACACACACACACACACATCTACATAAGCTTATAGCTTTAAAAAGTGTATAGGCACCCTTATGTATTCTATTGAAATTCTATGGGTTGTGATAACTGTTGGTGGTTAGACTAGAGACTGCCTCTGTGTGAGGTGGTAGAAAGATCAGAATAAGGAAATAAGAGCACTTTATCTCAAAGACAGAAATAAAGGAAGAATATAGTCGCAAAAGGAAGTGAAAGGAAACTATTGAAAAAACAGACAATAAAAAAGACATAACAACCCAAAGAAATAAACATATCATAGATTTAACTAAGAATTTTCCTGATAAGAAGATAAGAAGGCATTAGAATCAACTTCAGAAAACAGTTTCTTATCTATTCACTGAGTAGTACTGTGGACTGAGCCCTCAAGAACAGGCTTATGGATAAGGAGGTTTTCCTCCAAATCCAGAAGAGATATCCAAACCTATACATGTGAATATCACTAGGCAGAAACACAAAAAAAAAAAAAAAAAAAATCCAAAAAAAAAAAAAAAAAAAAAAAAAAAAAAAAATAAAAAAAAAAAAAAAAAAAAAAAAAATAAAGAGAATTCACAGCAATGAAAATTTCAGGCTATGGCATGGATATTACTGGCTGTTGTCAGTCAAGTTTGGTGAGGATGGGGAGCAAAAGGGAGAGAAACATACATTTGACTAGGCAGAAAAAAAAAAAAAAAAAAACATAAAAAATCAACTCACAACTCCTAAACACCAAACTCAAAGACATAGAAATGGATAAAAGACCAAAGACCTTTAAAACTTTCCGGTAAAAATAATCAATGACTTGGAAGAGAATAGAAGCAAGCAGATGAATTAACCTAGAACCTAGTGAAAAAAGTAAAAAAAATCAGCAAAATGTATGAGAAAATTTCATATATATGTATATATATATATATATATATATATATATATATATATATACTGTGTGTGTGTAGTGTGAAAATATCATTTACTTTAACAAGCATCCAAAAAGGAAAAGTATAACACCACCAAAAACAAGGCTGAAAGAAATTGCTATTCAGGTATACAAATTGAGAATCTCAGTAAAAGACAAAAAAGCCACCTGTTGTTTTCCTGTCTTCAATTCTTACTGGCAAGTGCAGCTACGCTGTGGCTCCCACTGCTTTTACCATCCTTTAAAGACATGAGAACAACATCCAGTTTTCAACTTGCCAATATGGACTGAAGAGATCATGTCCTCTCCAAGAATCTTCCAAAAATTCAATGCCAGATGGGGACTTGTCTGAGACATCCAATTTGTGGACTAAGCAACTACTGAGTTTCAGCCTCTTCAGAGTATAGAACACCACTGTTGGACTACCCAGACCTTATTATCACTACCAGGCTGGATCAAGACAGGATGTGGGGGTTGGGTTTTACTGGGCAACCTCATTTGGTGACTTCATTTGGGAAGGGAAGACCCCAGTGTTGGAGCACAAGGGCAAGGGACATGACTGTTTATTATCTGGGCTTGTCCAAGAGAGGAGAACTTCAAACAATTCCCTTACAGGAAAGCATAGACATATTACAGCCTGACAATAAAGAAATAAAACAATATAATATAAAATCATAAGCCTGAAGACAACTAAGAACTATGGTCAACCCAACTTGATTATATGTATGGCATGCTACTTTTGTGAGGCTACAAATTGGAAGGACACCAACAACAACCAACAACAAAAGACTGGGTCAATGAACTCACATGAACAGTGAATTTCTTCCCAAAACAGTAAATTCCTGCATCAAATTTTAAAAAGACTGAGAAAAAAAAAAAAAAAAAAAAAATGTTTGTCAGAATGCATGAGCTCCTTGGTGGGGTGAGGAGGCAAGGAAGGGGAATGGGCTCAAGATTTGATTGAGAAATTTTTAGTATGAAAATAGCACAATAGCTTCAATAAAAAGTGGGCTTTGCGAAAGAAAAGAAAATGTCATTAAAATGCAAGAAACATTTAGGAAGGAAAATGAGATTTTGAAGAAGAAAAACCCAAAGTGCCTTTAATCTAGCACTGGGAGCAGAGGCCAGGCAGATCTTTTGTTGAGTTCAAGGCCAGCCTGGTCTACAGGGTGAGTTCAGGCAGCTGGGACTGACAGGAGACCGTGTCTCGACAAAGACAAAAAAAAAAAAGGGTTGGGGAATGGAAAGCTTCAATTAATTTTTAAATCTTTTTTAAGTGGAAGTAATTACCAAATAGACTGACAGTCACATAGAAGATCGGGGATGGAAGGCAAAGCTAACAAAAACACCTACCATTCAAATAATTAATAAGAAAAGGACTGCAGACATCCGTGTCCCATGAATAATTCTAATTAAGTAATTACCTGTACACAACTAGTATATCTCGCTCTTTCTTCTTCTCCTGCTGGGCTTCTTAGCGCTTGGTCTCATTGATACATGTCTACAGAAAGCTTGGACTTTGTAAGTCCTGCTCTTTGTCCTTCCTCCTTTAGACAATATTTCTAATACATTGCCCAAAGCAACATCACAGGAAAAGACTCTCCAATCTTAGTTTGGGGGAGATTAGCTATTTTACTAAGGCTTGCCTACAAAGTGAATGGGAGCACTTTCAGCGAGTCCCTTCTCCACGTGTTTATCCAGCCCAGCATGGACCCCATGACTTCTGCCCATGATGGCAAAATGGAGAGAGAGTGCCAGGCTCCCATGTGGCTGGCTTTTATTTATTTTTTTTTCTGTATGTGTATGAATGTACTGTCTGCATGTAGGTTTGTGCACCCGTGTCGTGCAATGCCGCGGAGGTCAGAAGAGGGTCTCGGATTCCCCTGGAACTGGAGTTCTCCTGGAATTGGAGTTACAGATGGTTCTCAGCCGCCATGTGGGTGCTGGGGATCGAACCCGGGTCCTTGGCAAGGGCAATCGGTGCTCTTAACCTCTAGGCTGTCTCTCCAGCCCCGTGGCTGGTTTTTATATGCCCCTGGCTCCTCCTCCTCCAACATGGCTTCCCAAAGTTCCCAGCATGCATTCCCAGCATGCATTCCCAGCGAGGATCATGCCCCTCCCTCAACTTAAGCTGAATATCTGACTCCTCCTTTAGAGAGGCAGGAGCTCTTGGGAGTGAGAAAACTTTCCAAAGTTGTTCCCTTTCAGAGGACTACCTGCCTTACGACACGTCGTTATATTTAGTTCCTCTCCCCACCGCCCTCCCCTTTGCTACCTCCCCACCCCCAGTTGTCCCCCCTTCTGCTTCCTTGTCATAAGAATCCCATGACCTTCTCTATTTCCCATCTCCCTTAAATCTCTTCTTTCTCATGAGCACCTTTCCAGTATATTGATGTACAAACACATGTACATCAATATACATACATATAATACTAAATCTAAGTTCTGTGATGAGAGAAGCATGCAGTTTTGTCTTCTTGAGTTTGGCTTATTTCACTTCACAGTTTCCAATTCTATTTTCTCCAGGTGTCATAATTTCATTTTTCTTTGCAATTGCATGAAATTCCATCGCATCTAGATGTATTTTCTCATTAATTTCTGCCCTGGTCTTTCTTACTTCCATCTACCATTGCTGGGTTTGAATTGTTCACGTTTTTCTCAGACCTTGAGGTGCATCAGGTTATTTGAGATCTTTCTGAATTTTTATGTAAGCACTCACAGTTATAAACTTTCATCTGGGAACTACTGTAGGTGAATCTCCAAAGCTGCTCTATTTACATTTCCACTTGATTCTGAAAACTTTTTAATATCCCTCCCCCATATTTCATTGACCTAATAGTCAATCAAGAGGGTATTCTTCAGTTTTCATGAATCTGTGTAGTTTTTCTTAGGGTTATTTACTGTTTTCTTTCACTTGATCTGATAATATACAATATACTAGTCTGATTCTTTTGTAGTTGGTAAAACTGGATTTGTGGCCTAGATTGTGGTCTATAGAGAAGGTTCCATGGGCTGCTGACAAGAATGTGCACTATGTTTCTGTCCACTGGAATATTCTGTAGTTTTCTTCAGAATACAGGACATGAAAGGTTACCTATGTTCCAGTAGATGGTCCTAAAGTTATACAGAAGGCACTAAATGGACTCAGGGAGTCTAAAAACACAAGGACATGAAGTTGGGAGGGAAAAGATAGGCTAGGAATTGGAGAAGAAGGAAGGGTGGTGAATTTGTTCAAAATTATATACTTGTATGAAATTCTCCAACAGTAAAAAAGGGGGAAAGGAGGACAAATTCTCTGGATCATGATGTTAAACATAAATAGTGAAACATAGAACACTTTATCATATCCTGGAAAACTGAAGACAGTATTTATCCTATAAGTAAGCAAAGGTTTAAGACCAGGTTACCCCAGAATCCAAGTACCTACAAAACAGATTTTTTAATTGTTTCAATTTAATTCTTTCAATTAAAAACTTTATTCTTTATGTAATTTTGTTTTCTTAAATCGTTAAAATATATCTCTTTATTAAATGATATTTCCAATATGTCATAAGTGAAAGGACAGGAAGAAAGTAGAAAATCTGGTGGTGATTATTACAGAAACCCAAGTAACAGAAGATTTGTTCCATAGCTCCTGGTGTTTGGGAGCAATTCTTCCAATCCATAGGTGATACTGGTAAAATACAAAGTGAATGGGCAATGGTGCCCTCTCAGACTATGCGTAATGTTAGAATGTTGTTTAACTCCAGAATTCTACTTCTCTCTGCAATTTCAAAAACACCGTATTTTGCATCTGTCCCAACCCATTACTTAGTGGACTCCACCTACCCACATGACACAGGATCCCCATCCCTTTGAGGTTCTCCTAGCTTAATGTTAGGTGGGAAATTTCATAGGTTTCCTAGTCACCCGAACTCTCCAGGAGTTTCTTTTTCTTATCCTCTTTCAGATTATGGAATTGTTCAAAAGTTCCTTCAAAAGTTCCTTCAAATGACACGTCTCCTCAAATATACCTCACAAGGAAACAAGGAAGGCTCTGCAGGACTGAAGATGAAGATGCAGAGGTCTGGGATGCAGAACCTTACATGAGGCTTCAGGAAGCTGGAGGCTTCGGGAATGCTGGTACATATCTAACATAAATCCGTTCAGGAGAAACCAATACACAGGCAGTTGATTAGTTT
This sequence comes from Rhizomys pruinosus, assembly GCA_009823505.1. Classification (NCBI taxonomy): domain Eukaryota; kingdom Metazoa; phylum Chordata; class Mammalia; order Rodentia; family Spalacidae; genus Rhizomys; species Rhizomys pruinosus. The sequence goes on from VZQC01004266.1 coordinate 1,216,956, forward strand.
GACTTTCTTGCTCTCTGGAAGCATTGTTTAAAATATACATCTAATACATATGTTCTCAGAAAATCAATGGACCTTGAAACTATATTGAGAATAAGCCCCCTCAGTAAGACAAAGACCAGATGTTCTTATAATGATGTAGTATTAGAATTTAGCTGCTGCTCAGACAACAGTACTTCTCAGCATCTCTCTCCAGTTTACAAATAGCAGCAGGCACTCTACTGATACAAAGTGAGTCCCTAGCTAACAGGCTTCTGGTGCCAGGCCTTTCACTTGAGCAGTGAGTTTACATCAAGAGGTTGGTGGTGGCCGTGCATCCCGCTCCCACCCATTCCCGCCTCCTGCTTGGGACTCAGAGCCCAGCTACAATCTATGAAGACGAGATGACACCCATCATTTTGTGTGTCAATTAAAATTCTCATATAAATTCTTCCTGTTCATATGCTTTGAATTTTTTTACTTTTTATCTTTGCTGGATTTTTGCAAATTTCATACAATATATTTTGATCATATTTATATCCCTTCCCCTATCTGCAACTCTTCTTGCCTCTTCACCAGACTTCATGTACTCTGCCATATATGTTAAGGCCTATCAAGTCAAATTTGTTTCCCAAATGCCCTTCGATGTGGATACATGCACCAGAGCCTGGTTAATCTATCTTGTATCATACCCTTAAAAAAATCAACTCTCCCTCTCTCGGCAATAATTGGCTGGCAGTAGTTCCACAGCTAAGGCTGGGGCTTCTTACCCATTTCCTCCTGTCTATGCTCTGGTTTTGTCTGGATTGAGCTTGTGTAGGCCTTGTGCATGCTGTTACCATTGCTGTGAGTTCATATGAGTGACCTCCCAGCTGTCTGAAAAACTGTTTCCTCCTGGTCATCCACCACTTCTGGCTCTTACAATCTTTCCACCCCCTCTTCAGCAGTGGTCTCCAAGCCATGGGTAGCAGAGGTTTAACACAGTTGTCTTCTTCAGGGATAAACATTCTGCAGTCTCTTATTCTCTGCTTTTGCCAGTTGTGGCTTTCAGGGTTACTCACCATCTGTTGTATGAAGAAGCTTCACTGGTGGGAATTGAGAGATGCAGGAGGCAGAAAGAATAGTAACGCTTTGAATTTTGACTAAACTTACTCCGTTTGCAGGAAAGGCCATCATTTCCTATAGAAAGTTGACTGTACCTAGAGGAGTTGAAGAAAAATATGTTGAATAATTACTCAGTTGTAGCAAATTGTAGAGTTGCTTTTATTTTCCTTACAAGGAAGATAAGACATTCAGCATCCAAAAGACAAAGAGAAATTATACTTTCTGGTTTAAATCTGGACAGGCTAGGAAGTAAGAGTTAATGGAGAACATATCTTGTTTACAGAACGAAAGCATGGTCCATTCTAGAAATGCTGTAATCTGATATTGACAAAGGAAAGCCCATTTCTTCTTCACTGCACACAAATTTAATGTCCCAGCTGAGTGTTGACTCACAGAAAAACAAACAGCATAACAAAGGGAGAGGTCACAACGCATGATAGTTTAATCTGAATGAATGATAATTTATCTGGACCTGCCCAAGTATCCCGGTGTCTTCCTGCTGTACATAAAAGAAGTTTAGGTCCCCAATGCACAGTGCTCCTGAACATCAAGTCCCACAAACTTGACTGTCCTTCAACCTCTTTGTTGGCATCATACTACTATGTTACTACTACTTCTCTGTGTATTGCTGGAAACCAGAATATAGACATGCTTCACACAGAATCTGAGAAAGAAGTATCTCAAAGTAGAAAGGAATTCATGTAGATTTGGGTGGAGGAATTATACCTACCAACCTAGCCAAAGAGTGACATGGAGGATGGGTGATATAGGGTAACTGGAAATCATATATGTGAACTGGAAATCAACCTTTGGAATCTCCTCTAGGCCACAGGAAACTAGAACAAAGCTAAGTCTATCATCACACTAACCCTGAGTTTACAAGTGTGAAGGCTTATGATGCGATTAGGATACTGTAACCCTTAGTTCCACCACTGCAAGAAAATAACCCTGGGTGCATTTTAAGATGATTCTACCAGAAAAATGTAAAGTTCCATAGGGTAAGACAGATTTTGAAACTAAATAAGTTCCTAATCCAAATACCATTTGAAGAACTGACTATGGGGGCTGGAGGGTTGACTCAGCAGTTAAAAGCACTGGCTGCTCTTGCAGAGGACCTGAAAGTTATGGATAACTGGAGTTATGGATAGTTGTTACCACCACGTGGGTGTTACCCAGCACCCAAATGGATGGTAACAACTATTGATAAGTCTAGTTTCAGGGGAATTGGACACTCTCTTCTGACCTCTGCAGGCATTGCAAAACATGGGTGCACTTTCATATATGCAAGCAATACACTCATACACATAAAATAAAAGTAATAAATAATTAAAAAAAAAAAAGAACTGACTGTGATCACAGTGAAGTTGGGAACATAGCTCAGCCAGTGCAGGGTCCTGTCCATAGGTGACCAGGACTATGAACTTCTATTCTGGTCTCTATTTGCTTCATCTTGATGGAAAAGTCCATCTTGCCTAGAGACACAGGGTAAGATGAAAAGAGTCATGTGTCTATGGCAATCTGAGGCTTTTCTTCCTTTCAATGTTCAGACGGGTCAACCTTTCAGTTGCCACTTTTTGGTACATCCTACTCAATGCAAAGCTGTATCTTTTCTTTCTCAGCCGTTAAGTTGGTGACATTTTGTCCTGTTGGAACAAACAAATCTTTTCCCATAGTTAGTTTTAAGATTTGAATTGCAAGGTTTTTGACTAGAAGGTTTCATGTCTGTATGTACCGCCCCCTTTTTTTCTGACACTCCATGAATCTCCAGAAGACAGTGTATTATACATAACTATAGGTGGGATCAAGGCACAGATTAATCAAATTCACCATGTTGTTTTGGTGACAATATATATGATTAACTATTGGGAAGCAAATTAATTTTGTGACGATTAACGTCTTAAGAGAATGCTACAAGGTTGTATTGACAACAGAAAATTATAGAGACTTTGATGTGCCAATCTCCAAAGTTATTGCTTACAGATTTGTGTAAAACCACATGTGGACAACAGCGAATATATATCTACTTTAACTCAGACAGCTATTTACCGTTTTATCAGAGTCTGTTAAACCAATGTCGGAAACCCTTCTGTGGATCCTACTTTAACATACTATTAAAATGAGTCCTAATGGAATACCTTCTAGGTGCACACAAAGGTTTTGATATGACTTTCTTGCCTTCCCCGCATAGAACAAGGAGAAATATGACGGATGATCGAGGTCGTCTTCAACATGCTAAATGGAGACGACCTTTATAGAGGATAATCCTTGTAGAAACCAGTAAAATGCTCTTCTTATTGAACTAATAAGACATAAGACTGTGAAATCGGATTTTATATCTGTTCAGAACCAACATATACTAATAGTCTTGGGCTATGCACTTAGGCAAGTATATTAATGCAGGAGCTCTGCTTCGAGCAATGGATTGTTCTACCAGGGGGTTGATGTTGGCAGGGGATCCAGACCCCTCAAGAAAAGGTTAAGGCCTCTTGCCCGCTAAGTTGGTCGTATACCCTGTCACTGAGAGGAGAGGCGAAAGAGACCCTCTGGAATACGACCCTGACTCCGTTAACATGGGAGGGATGTATTTGAACCAGTCACACTGCGCAGTGTAACTGCAGTTGGCCTCAATGTCGGATAGTCCAGAACGGAGCTTGTACTAGCATATTACAGAAGCCCTAAGTCAGATAAAGCAATATAACTGGGGTCTCCCTGAGTCCAAGCATAGACTCCACCCACAGCAGCTCACCACCTCACCTCATGCCCTGGAAATAGCGTGCAGCAGAGGCAGCCATGTGTCCTGTATATCCAATCCTAATTGGCTATTGGCTCTCTCCTTGGAAGAAGTAACCCATGGCTGATGCCACACAGTCTTACGCATCTCTACAGGTTGGGAGATGTTTATAAGCCACAGTAAGACACCGCTGTCAAATCTATCAGTGGGTAAAAATGTAATTCATGGATTAACATATAATCCAAAACATTAAATATGTGCTCTATGCCAAAGTAACTACCATAACTATTCAGTGTCTCAAGCTTAATCCTATATATCTAATTGCTTTGCTTCATTAGTAGGATCGAAGGTTATTCCTGGACAAAACTGTCAGCCCATGAAGAGGAAAAGCCAGAATTGACCAGAGTCCAAGGTAACAGCTCCAGAGAGAGTGGACTGTTTACTTCTCATCCACCTGTGCCCCTTTTCTAAGCCTAGGGAACAATCTGCGGAAGAGGGGGTGTGGTAGAATGTAAAGGCTGTGATTGGGGTGAATGGTGAAACTACAGCGATGTAGTCTGGACACTCATTTGATCAACTTGATTGAACAAACAACCTGTCACCCCCCACTGGATGGTGGGACTGTGGGGATTTGGGCACAACAGTCTGCAGATTGGTTTTGCACGAAGGATGCTTGTACTCATGGATTATCACTTATAGCTAAAAAATGAAGAAAAAAAAACCTGAAAGATACAGGACAGTTATGGCAGAATACATTATCTGGGATGGGGTGGGGGTGGGGGGGAAGGGAAAGGGAAAAATGCCTGATCTGAATTGGAAAATGATGTACGAAATGCACAAAGCATCAATAAAAATTAAATTAAAAAAAATAAGAGTCATGTGTCAAAGAAAGTGGCAGACTCTCTGTGTCAGTACTACCCACTTGTCCTCCACTCAGCTCTCTGCTCTTCATACTGGATTTCTACAGGACTTTGTGCTTCTGCCTCTTTTGCCATTACATGGAAAATTCAATTTTTCTAAGCATGAGAATGTCTAAATCAAAAAAGCAAAGGAATATTCAGTCATAGTTGCAAACGGCATGGATAAATGCACGGTAGTAAGTGAAGAATGGGGAGTTAGAGCTAGTAGAGAATGAAGTGCAATGTTATAATAAAGTATGTTTTTACAATTTTACATGAAGCTGTTTACCACTGTGCCACATGCTATCTCAGTAAACACTCTTTGTATACATCAGCCTTGAAACTCAGAGAAACCTTGCTAGAAATGTAGGTGTTGTGAATTCCATTCTAATGTTGAAAATGGTAATTTGAGAGGTGAACAGGTGAGTGAACTTAACAGTGGGGCTGGACAACATGAGGGAAGAATGGTAGGACAGAAGAAGATGGGAAGAGAGAAAAGGAAGAAAAACAGGGAGGAAGAAAATATCAGTAAGGCTGTGTCAGTGCACTGGTTAGTTTTCTGTTAATTTGATACAAACAAGAGTCACCTGAGGAGAGGAAACCTCAACTGAAGAATTTTCTCCTTTGGACAGGTCTATAGCGAGGTCTATGCGGCATTTTCTCAACTGCTGATGTAGGAGAGCTCACTGTGGGCCATGCCATCTTTCAGAAGCTGGGACTGGTCTATATAAGAGAGATTACTGAAGCTGATCACTGCTGGATGAGGGACAGTTGGTCTCCTTTCAGGGAGTGACACTAGATAGGCTGAAGAGGCTCCAGTGGATGAACTCATACCAAGAGACATGCAAACTTGACTTGATGGGACGTAACATAGAAGACAGAATGTGTGAAATCTTGTCAGTGGGCTATGGGGGGCGGTCAGTTACCAGAGGTCCAAATATAGCTAAGATGTAATATGTGAAATCCACAAGTTCAGTAAATTCAATTAAAAATATACATAGAAAATAAAAAGTACTACATACATGAGCAAACCAGGGACATCAAGAACAAATGAGGAGAGATCAAGCTATTGCTAAACTTCGAGCCTTCTCTCTACAGACTCCACAGTACTAGAAGGTGCTATGCAAGCTGCCAGAGGGAAAAAATAACCATTAACCTTACCCGGCTATGAATCCTATGAACTGCAATAACAATTGGCCTGGCAAGATCTGCCCAGTGGGGCAGTAGAGGCACAAATATTATGTGAGTAGCCAACCACACTTTAATTGGATTGAAGGTCCACTTCTTAAGATGGAGCCCATACCTGACAGTGGTATCACCTTAGGGTCTGAGACTCAACAGGTCACAGGACATAGAGAATAACATAATATTAGTTCTCCACTAAATAGTTATCATGTCATGCTGACTTCTAATTACTTATTGTTATACTCATAGATTAATTCATCTCTCAATTCTCACCAGAAAAGTTTCCTTACGTAACAGATGGTGATTTCCATAGAAATCCATAACTGTCCAACCTGCAGAGAACAAGAGGCTAGAGAGTGCTTAACCCTAAATAGGAAAACTATATCAAACTTCTGCCCTCACTTTCCCTAAGACTTGGGGATCGTTTCAGAAGAGGGTGTGGGAATATTGTAAGAGCCAGAAGTGGCAGATGACCACAAGGAAATAGAGTTTTCCAGACAGCTGGTCAGTTACTCATGTGGACTCACAGCAACAGTGACAGCACACACAGGTCCCACGTAAGCTCAAAACAAACAAAATCCCAGCAAAGACATGAGGAAGTGGGTAAAAACTCCAACCCCACCTAGAGATGTTGTGGCAACAGATGGCTGCTGGGTGTGCCATAGACCATCTCTTTAGAGGCTAGGACTCTTGATAGGTTAACCAGGCTCCAGTGATGAACTTACACACAAGGACATTTGGAAACATGAATTAGACTCTATTGACCTTATTTTATATATAATAGAGTACTTACTTAAATAAGGCAGGGCAATAAGTAAGGTAGGGATAAGGGAGAGGATATAATTACCATCAAGTTACATTGCATGAAAATTACAAAAATCCATAGAAAGAAAAAATTTGCATAGTTTTCCTTTTGGGAGGGTCTTTTTGAGACTGGGTCTCCCTGTGGCCCCAGCTGTCCTGGAACTCACTATATAGACCAGGCTGGCCTTGAACTCACAGAGATCCACGTGCCTCTACTTCCCAAGTGCTGGGATTAAAGGCATGTACCACCACACCCAGCCTAGTTTTCCTATTACAAGCAGAAATATTCAGGTAAATTTCTGTGCCTTAGAATCATTAGCAATAACAAGGGATGATTAAACTTACTTCTCTAAATAAAATAGTAAAGATTGTGGAAAAATAGGCCCTTCAGAACCCAAATTAATTTCCTCATCTCAAATTCTCATATCTTAATCACATCATGAAATTTTGTCTTTTCCATGTAAAATAACATACACTCTAGTTCCTGAAAGTGAAGAATGGACCCTGGTCAAGGACCATGATTGGACTTATCTCTGATGGGTAGAAGAAACCAGAAGATAATCAAATCATAAGAATCTTTCTAAACATCCAAACGTTGTTCATCACTTTGCCTGGCTTTCCTTCCTGTGGCAAGCAAAGGAGAAACTGTTTCCTTCCCCTGTTCACCTCGGGCCTTTTCTGCTACAGGTATCTCTACCTTTTCTCTACTTACTTGAAACTTTGCCCTTGTTTTAGTTAACTACATTGAAAAAATCTACAAGCAGATTTTTGTTTCGTGTATGTTTTTATGTGTGTGTGTGCACACACATGTGTGCGTGTACCATGGTCCACATGTGATGATCAGAGAACAGAGTTATTATTTCTTGCCACCTTGTAGGATTCAGAGATGGAACTTGATCATCAGGCTTGGTTGCAAGCCGTCTCAGTGGCCCTACCAGTGGATTTTAATGGCACAGACTTTATTTACTTGGGCAATTCCCAAGTTACTTTATATAACTGATCTCACCTTTAGCACTTCCACAATGCAAACCCAACCTCAGTAGCTTTGGCATTTGAATTCTTCCTTGTTCCTAATGAGAGACTAAGTCTGTCTCCTTAAGATGAATCTCATGGAGGAGACTGGGTTTTCTTCTAGTTCCACTTGTAATTTACTTTCCCACTCACCACTGCAAGAAAAACAGCTATCAGTTGTATAGAACAACAATAGAAGGCCTCCATCTGGGCCTGAAACATAACAGGGGCCCAATGAATGCTCTATTTAATCATGGGAACTATTAAGATTTAAAAATGGACAACACTGTAAAGAACGTTGTTTTGTAAGGAAACCAGTCTTGTCCCAGAGCTAGGAAGAGCTAGTTCCAACCTGTCCTATCTGTCACATCCTATGTCCTTCAGACATTCTCACTTCAGGGTAAAATTGATTCAATTAATATCAGAAAAATACCTATAGGGGAAATCACATTTTTAGACTTTTTGTTTCATTAATTTGAGACAGGGTCTCCCTGTAGCCTCAGCTGGCCTAGAACTCATTATGTAAACTTGGCTGGCCTTCGATCTCATAAAGATCTGCCATCCTCTGCCTCCTGCATGCTGGGATTAAAGGCATGCACCATAACAACCCAACCTGAAATCACATTTTTAAAAAGTCAGTCCTATAATAAGATATTCTTACATTTGGGGAATGGGCAATGTGAAATAATATTTCCATATAGGAATGTCTTTAAAGAAGTCAGCTGTATGTCAGAAAACACACACACACACACACACACACACACACATACACACTGTGAAGTTCACTCAGCAAGAGAGAAAACTAATTTTCCTATATCCAAGGCATAAGAATGATAAGGATGGAGTGTGAAAAACTGAATAGATCAATGGCTGCTGACATCATAAGCATGGTTAACTAGGACAAAAAGATCAGGGGCTGGGACAATGTCTCAGCAGCTAGGAGCACTGGCCGCTCTTGCAGAGGACTTGGGGTTCTTTCTCAGCACCCACATGGCAGCTAACAACCATCTATAACTCCAGTTCCAGGGGATCCAACACTTTTGACCTCCATGGGCATTACATGACACAGGTGCACTTACATACATGCAAAAGTAATACATTTATACATAAAATAAAAATAAATAAATTTTTTATTAAATAATTTTTTTTTTTTTTTTTTTTTTTTTTTTTTAATTTTTATTTTTCAGCTTATATTCGGTGACAAAATTTTCCTCCCCCACCCACCCACAAACCCCCCCCCAGTATTCATTTTACATTCGGTCATTTTTATATTCTTTTTTTTTTTTAGGTGGCACTATTACTTTTCCTCTGCAATGAATATTCAAGACAATAAATGATTCATGAGGAATTCCTGGAAGACTTATAAGGAAACTTTTGTGGCTATCTGCTGTGAAGTGAGAGGAAAGAATATTGACACACATGATGTGTGTGTTTCAAAGGTTTAAATGCTTCTACAGAGTCATTTATATGTTGTGTCAACTAGCATCTCCCAAATAAGAATCAAACAAAAGATGCTTAGGATATGACCAATTCCTCAATCCAAATTAAAAGGGACGAATTAGTGGAAAATGCAAGCCTGTATTAAGAACCTATTTACATGAGTGGCAATGAGGGAACAGATGAATAATGCCAAAGTTAGACAGCGAACTAAGGCTGGCAGAGCTGGCTCAGGGATGAACCAATACTGGCCTGTTCTTTAAACGTAGGACCTGGCTATAATCCCAGAACCCTTATGGCAGGTAACAACCCTGCAGCTCCAGTTCCAGGGGCTCCAAACACCTCTTTCTGACCTACTGTGTGGCATTGTAAACAGGGGACATACCTACACACTGCAACCAAATCACGCCACACATAAAATAAAAATAGAAAAACAATTTGACGAAGTCACATATAAAATTAGGAGCCTAGGGGCTATGATGAAGATTAGACACAACCTATATTTAGTATTTCAGAAAAGGAGTAACAAAGGGGGAAGCAGGCCTGTTGTGAATACAGGATGGCTTCTCAATTCCTGAAACAATAAAGACTAGCAAACCAAAAAAAAAAGAGGAAGTGAACGTAAGCACTGTTATAAAAAAACACCTTTGACTTATGGCATTTAAAGCATTACCTACTGGCAAGGCCAGAAATAAGACGAAGTCCAAGTAAAAACCATTCTAAATGATCTACAATAAGCATCATATCAGTTGGCATGGAAAACAAGAAAAACAATGAGCTCAGTCTTCAAAATGCTAAAAGACTATCAAGTCAAATTACAAATACATGATACATATATCCTGGGCTTGCCAAGGAGGAGCCTTTGAACTTTCCTTAGGGAAAACATGCACATTTCCGCCAATAAAGAAAAAAACAATAATAATAAGCATAATAATAATTAGAAAAAAAAAATAAAACGAAATGCTAAACCTATGATTTCATATATCTTGATATATATGTGTGGCATGCATACATGCATATTTTGGAGTGAATGCAAATTGGAAGGAACACAACACCAACGAAAAGACTGGGGTAAGAAATGCTGAAATGTAAACTTGTCTTGTCCAAACAGTAAACTCCTGCATCGACAATTTTACAAGAGACTAAAGAAAAGATGACAAAACTGTGGATGAACAGAATGCATACGGCTCTATGTGTGGTGGTATGGGTGGCAGGAAGAGGGAATTGATCTGCATTTTTATGGGCAATTTTGTATGAAATGCACAAAGCTTCAATAAAACATGTTGGCTTTGAAAAAAAAATAATAATATTCAGTAAAAAAAAATTAAATATAAGAAAAATCGTTAAGGGCTGGAGAGAAGCCTGCGGTTAAGAGCACCGACGCTCGTGCAGAGGACCCGGGTTTCGATCCCCAGCCACCGCCAGGCGGCTAGAAAGAAGTCTGTAACTCCAATTCCATCGCAGAGGACCCAGGCTCATTCCAGGGGAATCCGAGACCCTCTTCTGACCTCCGCGGCATTGCACGACACGGGTGCACAGACCTGCATGCAGACAGTACATTCATACACATACAAAATAAATAAATAAATAAATAATAATAAAAAAATTTTTTTTTTAAAAAAGAATCTTTAAAAAGCGTGTGCTTAAGTTATCTACTTCAACTGATAGAATATTTGAACTCATTGTCATTTTCATTTTTGATCTTTATATAATTTATTAAAAACTTATATACAAGTATTTACAAGCCTTAAATCTAACAAATCTCAAGGGTATATGTCCCGGTTTAGCTTCTGTTGTTGAGACAGAAACACTGAGCCAAACCAACTTTGGTAGGAAAGGGTTTAGTGCATCTTACTTGTCCAAGTGACAGTTCATCACTGAGAGGCCAAGGCAGGAATTTAAGCAGGGCAGGAACCTGGAGGTTGGAGCTGCAGCACAGACCACAGAGGAATGCTGCTTACTGGCTTGCTCCCCTGGCCTGTCCTCAGTCCTCTTACTTATACAGCTTGGGACCACCTACCCAGGAGCAGCACTACCCTCAGCAGGCTGAGCCATCTCACATCACTCAGCAATCAAGAAAATACCTCACAGACATGCCCACAGTCCAGGCCAGTAGAGGAAATGTGTCCCAGCTGAGGTTCTCTCTTCCCAAGTATGCCAAGCTGGCAACTTAAACTACCCAGCATAGTGTATGAGAAGAAAAAATAATGTTATTTGCACCAATAAAATTGTTTCAACACTAGTCAATTTCAAAACACATTAAAATATTGTTTTCATGTACATCTTTTGACAGGAACAGCCAAAACTCAGGGTGAAAGAAATAGACTCTCTTAATACACGTATGATTTTGCTCTGAATAATAACAATGACAACTAAAATTGTTCTGGAATATCTTTCAACAAGTTAATTGAAGAAAATGCCTAAAAACATTACTTTTTGTTGGTAGGTCTATGGGGAAATAGACCCCTTCAAACACTGACATGAAAATATAGAGAAAAAAAACACCTATAAAGACTTTTGGGAACCACCCCCACCAAATTTAAAATTATATTTCTCTTTGACCTAGTGATGACATTTCTGAGAATTTACCCTACAGATAAGTATACTGTACACAGTTGTATTTGAAAATGTTTAATATTAAAATTAATTTGTGGTAAAGCTTTGAAAAGAATCATAGTACCTACCAATTATGATCTACTTAAATAAATTGTGGTTCTCATACACAACTAAATGAACGCAAAGGTTTTAAAAGATTGAACTATTATGTGTATATTAAAAGTTCTCTGCATCATGTTATTAAATGAAAATAATAAAGAAAACAATGATGATAAATTTTATGATAGAATTTTAGAGACATAAGATATATTTTGTAAGTAAGCACTGGTATAAGGAAATATTGGGTTACACCAGAGTCTAATAAAAGTAGATCTCTGTGGAAGAGAATGGTTCACCTGGTAAGTAGATGAATTTTTAAGTTATCGCCTTTATCTTTTACATACTTTTGAGGTTTTGATCCCTAAAAAAAAAAGATACCACTCATTTTTATGAAATAACATTTCAAATAAGTAATAGATGAATTAAAGGGAAGGTCAGGAGAGGTGGTTCATTTAATGAGTTTATTAAAAAAAAAAAAAAAACTAAGACTGAATGGAAAAGTAAACTCAGTAACAGAAAACCTGCCACACAGCACCTGGTGCTGGACACTTGCCCCTCCCAGTCCATAGGCAACACTGGTAAAAGGCAAAATGAATGGAAGAGGCTCATCTCAAACCGTGGTCTTTTTCCAACCATGAGTAACCTCAAAATCCTGCTAACCTCAGCCTCTAGATCTCAATGAGAACCATAAATAGCAGAGTTACCCCACCCCACCCCATCCTTTACATCCTTTTCTTTTTTTAATTTTCATTTTTTTATTGATGCTTTGTGTATTTCATACATCATTTTCCAAATCAGTTCAGGCATATTTCTCTTCCCCCCACCCCACCCCACCCCACCCCATCCCAGATCATGCATTCTGCCATAACTGTCCTGCATCTTTCTCTGTATTTTTTTTCATTTTTTAACAATAAGTGATAATTTATGAGTACAAGCATCCTTCATGTAAAAACAGTTTGCAAGCAGTTGTGCCCAAACCCACACAGCTCATGGGTCCCACCATCCAGCAGGGGGTGCTAGTATGTTCAATCAAGTTGATCAAATGAGTGTCCAGACTATATTGTTGTAGTTTCACCATTCACCCCAATCGCAGCCCTTACATTCTACCACGCCCCCTCTTCCACAGATTGTTCTCTAGACTTAGAAAAGGGGCACAGGTGGATGAGAAGCAAAACAGTCTACTTTCTCTGGAGCTGTTGTACATCCTTTTCTAACCAGAACCTCCATCCTTTCTGGACTTCTCCTACCTGAGTCCTAGGTGGTCCATTTCATGGGTTCCGTAGTTGCCCTAATTCTCCTAGAATTTCTTCAGTCCACTTATTATCTTGTAGATCAATGGAGGTGACCACAAATTTCCTTTAAGAGGGAATCTGGCATCTCTCCTCACAGCTGAATGCCCACAGGTGGACAGAACAGGCTGAGCAGTAACTGAAGTCAGAGGAGCAGAGAGCTGAGGCGGCAGTACCTTCCACAGAAGCTTCAGGGCTACAGTTCCCACACACCTCATGGAAATCCAGGATTTCTGCAAGGACCAATGCACAGGAAGTTGAACAAAACAATGTTTTTCTAGCAACATCATTTAAAATGTCTATCAAATATATCTGCACCCCTATTCCCATATAAAGGCTGAAAGGAATAGATCTTGTTTACAAAAATTGGAATCGTATCTATCCTAATGATCCAAGAACATTCTAATCTCATACTAACAAAAAGGGAAAACCTACTTCTTACTATAATCCAATTAGGAGTTCCAGCTAAATACTGACCTTTGTCACAGAAGAACAAACAAGGTGGCTTTGGGAGGGATCCCAAAGTATGACACTTCAGGCTGATCGACCTGCCCATCCGGCCCATTGTTGTTGTCGCAAATAAAAAGAGGGACCTGATCACAGGTGGTCAGTGCTCAGGAGCATCAGCTCTTCCAGAATGACCTCTCTTCAGCTTCTCTATCAGCCCCGCGCTGCTGTGCTGCTCTTGGTTTGGTGTTCAATCCTGGAGATGGGACAGGGCCTGGAAACTTGGTAAGGCACCCCTTTTTGCACACCACAGAAAGCTTGTCGGGGATTCAGTTTCCTAGAGATATGTTCCTGTTTTATAGGACACATCCCAGATTCCCATTATTTGTGGTTCTTCATCTCACTCGTCCACACTCAGAGGCAACAGGAAGCCTCTCGAGGCCCTGTGTTCTGATACTCCCGTGCTCTGATACCCAATCACTTTGTGCTTGCACTTGTTTTTCTGCCTGGGTTTATAATACATCATTTTTACCTACAGGGGAAGAATGGGCAAAGATGTAAACTTAGACTACATGTTTGAGATAAGCTATTGATAAGGTATAATTCACCCCTGACTCAGTATGCCTAAAGAAGAGGATTGCAAGCTCAATATTCTCCTGGGTAACATAATGACATCCTGACTCAGACAATTTAAAAAAAAAAACTATCAAACTGCCTACCAAAAGATTTTATGAACTGTACATGAATAACCAAGGTCTTGGTCAACTCCAAAATCCAGGATTCTGTTTATCACAACTTGGGCAGGTCTCTTTCAAGCAATAGAAAAATGCAGAAATGCGATCCTATGCCCAAACTTCTCTGACCTGTTCCTTTATACAAGGCCCCTTGTGTGATAGAGCTTGTCTCCAAGTCTACAACTACCTTCTTCAAAAAAGGAAAAATATGTCAGATTCCAATTCCAGTAGAATAAAATGCCATTCAAAGGGCACTCTGTATGTCTTTTGGCAAGAAGAAACAGTAGAGTTATAGCAGGAAATCAGAGTCCGCAGCAGCACACAGAACAATATGGAAAAAAAGAGAGTCTAGCAGATAGTGAGAAGTCCATGGAGACCTGGGTAGAGAAACTCTACCTGCTGTGGAAAGCCGTTCTCTACAAGAAGCAAAAAGGACAAGATATTACAGGATGAGATGCCAAGAGAGTGTGGGTGGAAATCAAACTTCTGTCCATTGGACATTTTAATGCTCCCCAGTTTAGGCTCACAGAACAATGTTAAAAAAAAAACTGAACCAAATCACTTGTCATAATAAAGTTGAGTTCATCCATGTGATGAATTCATCAGACTCTGAGAGCGTCATATGCTCTGCATGTTCTACTTTGGGAAGGAAAGGGGATCAGGGATTTTTAGATAATTCTAGAGGGAAAATGGATAGGAGAGTACACTAAGGACTGAAGTGGACTGTGAAGTCATAAATTCCTGCTCCAAACTCCACCATGGAGACATCAGAATAGACCAGGAGCAAGTAGCTCTGCTAGTCCAGGACCATGCACTCACTAGGTGACCAGACTATGATTTTTCCTTCTGGCCTCCATCTGACTTATCCTGCTGGAGCTATGTCCTGGCTACAGATATGAGAGAAGAAACACGAGGGGTTCTTCAAGGGAAGAAAAATCACCTTTGTGCCCCACCCCCACTTTGCCCCTGGTGCTGTCTTCGCCCCTTCATACAAGAACTCCTGAGTCCTGGACTTCAATGTGACTTTGTGTTTCTGTGTCTTCTGCTGTTACAGGGACAGTCCACTTTCATTGAGTATGAAAGCTGATCCTCTGGAAGAAGAAAATGAATTTGCAGTAACACTCACTGTTCGAAGCAACGTGGATAAATGCATGGTGGTGAGTAAATAACTAAGAGGATGGAAGATAATGAAGAGAGGAGAATTACAAGACTTTTTTTTACAAGACTTTTAGGATTTAGCATTGTGCCAAATGCTACTGCTGCAAGTGTTTCTGTAGGTATTAGCTTTGAAACTGAGAAATTCTATTAGAAATGTAGGTGCTATGAACTCTACTCTAAAGTTAATATTATGAAGAAATTAATGAGGGGGAGGGCTTTTATTTGTGGTGCCAGAGCTCTTCAGAGACAAAAAAAAAAAAGCAGGAAGAAAATTAGAAGAGAGAAAATCAAGGAAAATAGTAATGAAGCAGAGATAAGACTGATAATGACCAGAGAGTGCTGATGGTATCATGTTCCCAACTCCACCCATTCCTGGACTCTAGCCCAGGTAATATAGAGTCAAGAAGTTCAACCCACTTTGGCAGATGTACAACGTAGAGGAGTCCACTAACTGTGATATCTCTCAAATGTGAAGATTTACCCCAAACAAACAAGAGCTGGCATACACTACCTTCACCTCCACTCCCACATGTGCTGTCATTTTTAATCATTCCAAACTTTTCACCTCCTGTCTCCTATCTCACTCTCTTGGTTAACAATTTATTCATCATTCTCTTTGAACTTTTCGAAAAGAGGTACACAAAGGGGACATTTGTAATGATAAAATACCATAAGGGAAAAACAAATAGTCCCTGATATTTGTCCAAATAAAAACATTAGAAATGCCTTTGATCCGGTAACACCCTGTTATTTTGTCTATCCAAATTTGAACACAGTAGATTGCTTAGTGCATGTAAAGTTGGTCATTCTTTATATTGTCTTGTTGGTTAAAAGTTTCATAATTCTTTTGGCTATGGAAAAACAGTGTCTATTACTCATCCAAGTTTTCAAGTTTCATTTTTCAAGCCTGGACTATGTCTATTTGGACAAACAAAATGGTCCTTTCATTCTAAAATTATCTTTTTCTCCCAAAACCACAAAAACCCATAAACTTATGCAAAGGACACAGGTATAACATTCCCATCTCACAAGGACAATAAAAAAATCAGATTAACAAGCATTATGTCTCAAAGCTGAGAAGCCAAAATCAGAGATTTGGGGTAATAATATCTGTTTGTTCATTGGGTCTTTGATGTAGTCATTTTGCCACATGAAAGTGGGCACTTGACACCTCTAACATTCATACTCGTCTTAGTTCAGGAGACATTGCCATCATTTCCTATTGACTGTGATTTGAGGATTTTCAGTCTCAGACTAGATGAAGACCAAAGATGCCCTAAATATGCCCAGACCACAATGCTCTTTGCCTTATCCCTGTAAAATCAAGTGCTTCACGACCTATCTCACAACCCAACTGATGCATTAAGTGCACATTTACTTCTATTTCATTAGATGAAAATACAAGTGATATCTGACAAGTTCTAATGGAACTTTTAAGCTTTAGTCATTCACTATGCCAAAGAAAATATCCATTGTTTTCTTTCTTACATGACTTAGAGGCTAAACTTGAATTTGACGCATAAATTACAGAGACTTTGCCTAATGTGGACTGTGTCCTGATAACGCTCCCTTCCCATAGTGTCCTGGGAACTCCTTCTTTTGCTTCATGATCATCCCCATCTGCCTTATCCACGGTGACACTCTTTAACCCTTCCCTTCTTTCTTTGATTCAGGTCAAAATCAGCATTGCGGACAACTCAAGCATTGAGTACCTCAGCGCTCATGCAAGCTATACTGCTTGCATATGTGACACAAACAACTTCTTCTGGGATATCCATGCCTTTGGTAAGCAACAACACTCTCTGCCTACTTATGAATGACAGATAAGACTGAATGTCGGGGCTGGAGAAATGGCCTAGCGGTTAAGAGCACTGACCACTCTTGCAGAGGACCCGGGTTAGATCCCCAGCACCCACGTGGTGGCTGAAAACCGACTTTAGCTCCAGTTCCAGGGGAATCCAACACCCTCTTCTGACCTCTGCAGCATTGCACGACATGGGTGCACAGACCTACATGCAGACAGTACATTCATACACATACAAAAATAAAAAAAAAAAAAAAAAAAGACCGAATGTCACAATATATCAGGGTGGAAAAAAACAGGTTGTAGCAGGAAGAAAGGGGGAAAGTTAATGAAATAATAATAATAATAATAATAATGAGACAAAATTAACAGGAAAAGAGGGCTAAACAAAGCTGAAAGTAAGAGAAGTGAATTCAAATAGCAACTGTGTCTTATACACAGTGGAAGTGAATACTAATGCCAGAACAGAAGATAAAAGGGTTGTGGGTGAAGCTATGTGAAGTCCTGTGGTCCTAACAGTGCTATTTCCCTCTTTCCAGAAAATACTGTCTTACAAGGGAAAGCTGAAGTTGTGGCAAATGAGAATATATGTCCTGAAGGGGAGATACTGTACGATAAAATTGGTAGCACAGAATTTGCTTCAGTTGAAATTACTGTTAAAAATTACTGAGTATTCCCAAGGAGGATATGCTCCTTTGGTTTGTGATATCTCTCTGGTCAAATAAAATATGGTGAAATAAGTTGGGCATAGTGGTTCATGCCTTTAATCCCAGCACTTGGGAGACAGAAGCTGATCTCTGTGAGTTCAAGGCCAGCCTGGTCTACATAGTGAGTTCCAGGACAGCTGAGGCCACAGGGAGACCCTGTCACAAAAAGACAAAAAAAATATGGTGAGATAAACTCTGGGGTAAAATTTCTGTGTGATAAATTCCAACTTCACTATGAACAATCTGCATTCTTTTCCCAAACTTACTGCTGTATCTGCCTAGATATCTAAATGTTAAGTTTAGCACTGTTTTTCCTAAGACACAGTCACAGAAATTAAACAACAAACATTTCAAATCCTAGTGGGTAAGGGAAGAGGAATGAATCTCAATACTTAGCATAGAAGAGAAAATTCCCACAGATAGGATAAGCAAGGGTACCCAGAGCCACATAAGAAATTCAAGGTATAATGAAGGAAAGGTTGCAAGTTCTTTTACCATTTTGGTTCATCTGAGCCCAGCTACTCCTCTCCGTTATTATCCTATACCTTACTATTTTTTAACTAGTGGCAAGAACAAGACTCACAACCTTAAGGTGCATTTGACTCCTAATTATTTCATGTGTTATGTTCTTGATTGTCCTACATTAAGGAAGATTTAGAAAGTTCGGTGGTGTCAAGTGTGAATAAGGACTAATGGGATGTGAGAACCATGAAGCTCTGTGGGTGGGAATATAGAACTGGTGGAGCATTCACAGGAAAATCTGATGTTATTTTGCCAGTTACCTCACATACATACCTGACCCTCCACCTCATCTACAGTTGGGAGTGATGATAACAGATCCACTTTCACCTTTATTTCCTAGGACAATATACTCTCACTATCAAAGATACAGCACCAGTTAATAGCACTGCTTCCAAAATATATGCCACAGGTTCCATGACATTGCCATCATCCTAAAAGCTGGGATCCCCAAGTCACCTCCTCAGCTGCTTATCTGAAAAGATTTCCAGCATACTCTACATCCAGCAGTTCCCTGATGAGAGCATTAATGGAAAGACCAATAGGGCCTTTGATTAGGAGCCCAGTGCCTCAACTTGCTAATAGCAATGATGTAGTTGAGCATGACAGTGTTTGGGAATCACTTGGTATAGGACATATTCAATAAGATCCATGTCATGAATCTAGCCACCCTGGGAAACAGTCGATGGTACCACTGGTATGACACTGCAGGCAAGAAAGACTCCCGGAATATCTGCTGTTCTCAGAAAAGACCAACTGCTGCCTCCCTGAAAGACAAAGAAATTCAGCATAATTATTATTCAATCCGTTTGGATTACCTCCCTGAGAAATGGGAACATGTTGGAATCTCAGCATCATTCTTTGTTTTTGAATGATGGAAAGGTGGGACACTTAAATTACTCTAGGGGCATGGAATCCTAACTATTGGGAACATTCATTGCCACACTGACCAGCTCATTATCCATCACATGAGCACTGAGCAGCTGAGAACACAAGTTGGCAGAAGGCCACAGAACAGACTTCCTGTCTTCCTCGTCATCCACTAACTTCTCTGTAGTGACTACAATACTTTCTTCCCAGTACAAAATGAAATCCAGACAATAGAGCTCGTGTTGCTAAAAGTACTTCTCAGGGGAACATGGAAAAAACATCCTCCTGCCAAGGTGCCACCAAAGTATGAGCCACTAAGGCATGAGTCCACCAGAGTTCAGCCTGGGGAACCATTGAGTTTATTGGGCTTCCTTATGGTGCAGTGGTTGAAGGTGGCTTCAAACAGTGTGGTATCCCCACCCGTCCCCACATACCAGGATGCACTGGAAAGTCTTCATCCAGCTTCTCTAAAGCTGCATAACTGGAGCCCCCTTACTTTTCCCTGACCTCACACTCTAGCCCTTCCCAGAGGTCACATGAAATTAGGTCCCAACTGTTCCCTTCAGGTCGGGAGGAGTGACTGGATGCTGAAGTAAGGTTCCCATGACCATGACTCATCCTGCCCCTCCTATGAAAAGATTGCCACAAGGCCGGCTATGAGACCCTTTTGTAAGTGGGCACAGCTGAGCTCAGGAAGGTGGCATCTGTCCAGCTCAGAGGAGAGTTCTGTACAATAGCTCAAGATGAGCACTTCTGTATCAATTACTAGTTAAGAAAATGCTTCATAGACACAGCAACAAACCAATCCAGGGAAGGAAATTCCTCAATTGAGGTTCCTCTTCCCAGCATGCTCTAGTTTGTGTAAAGTTGACAAAAGCTGACTAGCACACCAGGCATATGTGAGGCCCCAAATTTGATTTCCAGCACAGCAAAAGAAGAAAAAAAGGAAAGGAGTGTCATTGTTCAATGTCTTTGAGTCACACATGATCGCATTCCACACGCTGTTCTTCCCTTTTTGGCCCAACTCCAGGACTTGTCTCCTGCCTGCAGGCTGATAGTCTCTAGGCTTCGTCCTCGAAAGAAGAGGGGAGGGAAAACTGCAGGAGACCACCCGTGGGAAAATGAGCAGACTCACACACCCAGAGAGCCAGGGAGATAGTAACTCCATTTATTTTCTGTCAGTGAGGTCTATATATTGAAGGCTACTGTGCTCTGGGCAAGGAAGTAGAGGTCAGGTAGAAGGGAGGGGTAAGCCACCTTGGCTCTAATTGGGGGGCTGCAGAGCTCTGGTTTGTGCAACAGGTAACTAGAGGTGTGACATTTTGCTCAATGCCTCAAGGGAAGGGGCCTGGAACTTTGCAGAGATAGGGCAAAGCAAGAATCATTGTAATATCCAGAATCTTCCTGCTACAGATAACTCACAGAGGCAATTCTGAATGCCCACAGAGATATCAGATAACCAGAGATCTTCCAGGACAGGTCTTACAAGTCCTTGCTTCAAGCCACACACAAAATTCCATTCCCACAAAGGGGAAAAAAGATAAAAATAAAAAGCAAAAATATAGAGCATGTCTTTCCAATGAGGAAGAAATGCAGACTGTTGTCATAATACTTTCTATTTCATCTTGTTTACTGCTCTTATTTTTACCTTGAATTTATATTTAAATTTATTTTAGTGTTTAATTTTTACTTTAATTATTCAGTTGCTGTGTTTCAATTTGTATCTTGATAGAAAAGGATTTTATGCTGGTGTTTTCTTTCTCTAATAGTAATATACAGCTTCTAGGCACGGTGGCATATGCACACCCTTAATTCCAGCACTTATGAGACAGAGCCCCATGAATTCAAGGCCAGCCTGGTCTACTTAACAAGGTCTAGGCCATCCAAAGCTACATAGTGAGACTCTGTCTCAAATAATAATAATAATAATAATAATAATAACAATAATAAACTTTTCTACTACTTTTCATGTATCTATCATAATAATTTTCTTTTTATTCTTTCTTTACCTCCTTTACCTCTTTTTTGCTCCTTCCTAACTTCACTAATTAATGATACCATTAGTCCGAAAAAAAAGATATAAACTACATTTTCCTCAACAAGCTTCCTAAAGTCACTGTCTCTGAGCCTCATAAAAGACACAAGTGCAGTGTGCAAATGTCCTCTCCTGCAGTTAATACAAGAATTGCCCTCAAATGATTATATCTGTTACTGATGTTGGCTTTTCCCCTTGAACATAAATTTAAGAGAAGACAGTTTATCAGACTGACTCAAACAAAATAAAACAAACAAAAACATTGGGAAAAAACATTGGGGAAAAGAGAAAGAAAAATGCCAACTCTCATACAGAAGCAGAAACACCTGAGTAACATAACATCTGTTGTCAGAAACCAATAAACCAATCGAAACAACCAACAAAATCACAGGAAATAGCAAACCTCTCTCAATAATAACCTTAAATACAAATGGTTTTAACTCGTGAATTGAAAGAGTCTGACCAACTGACTTGATTAAAAATAAGACCCAGCTGGGTGTGATGGCACACACCTTTAATCCCAGCACTTGGGAGGCAGAGGCAGGTGGATCTCTGTGAGTTCAAGGCCAGCCTGGTCTACATAGAGAGTTCTAGGACAGCTGGAGCTACAGGGAAACCCTGTCTCAAAAAGATGAAAAAAGAAAAAAAAAAAAAAAAAGACCCAACTATCTATTGTCTACAAGAAGCACACTTGTCTAGCAAAGATATCCAAAAACTCATAAACAAAGGGAGAAAATCAACTATCAAACAAATAGAAGCAGCAAACATCTTTCCATATATCTGAATTCACAGAATTAATATGTGAAAATGATTATATTACTAAAAGAAATCTACAGGTTGTGTGCAACCCCCATCAAAATTCCAATGGAATTTTGAACAGAGTCATTAAAAAATTAATTCATATAGAAACACAGAGTGCCATGAAAAGCTAATACTTTCCTAAGAAAAAATAACATTGCTGGAAATAGCACCACAGATTTTACCATCAAGCCATAGTGACAAAGATGACACAGTCCTAGGATGAACTAATCAGACAAATGAATCAGGACAGAGGATACAGAAGTAAAGCTACACACATTCAGCCACCCAGTATTCAGAAAACATGTCAAAACAAGCTGGAAAAAAAGGCAATATATTCAACAAGCAGGACTTCCAAACCATGTGAATTGCAATAATGGCCAGCGTGGATAGATATGTTCATGGGTCCAATAAGGGCACAAATATTATGGGGTACCCAACAGCTTTCTAATTGGAAGTAAGGCCCCATTAACAGGAGGAAACATATGCCTGATACTATAAATCTGTCCAAGAATCCAGAGTTGAGGAGTTGACAAGGCCCAGAATGAACATATTACTATTGTTTTGCTTAATGGATATAGTATCAAATTGCCCTCTAAATTTGTATCTATCTACATGTAGATCAATTCACCTCTCAGATCTTATCAGAGAAGTTTCTTTGTGCAGTGGATGACTCTAAACACAGAAACTCACAACTTGTCAAAATATAGGAAATAAGTTGCTGGAGAGATCAGTCACAAATGTGACATCTATATCATACCCCTTCCCCAAGGCTCAGGAAAGGGGGTAGAAATATTGTAAGAGTCAGAGGTTTGGGAGAACCAGAGTGAAGCATGCCTTCTGGGAATGATAGGACCACTGCACTCAAGAATTTACAACAACTATAGTGGCCTGCACTAGACCAGCATAAGAGTAAGCCAGGCAACATTCCACCATGGAGTGTGGATGGACATATGAGCTTCCACAACCAGCTGAGGAGCTATAGACAGTCGATAGCTTCTAGGAGAGGAAATGTCAATTTTTCTCTAAGGGTGTGGCTCCTGGAAGTTGACTGCACTCCAGTGGATGGTCTCATACCCAAGAGTATATGGGAAGTTCAAGCTTAAATAAGACACAAAGTTTGTGGGGGTGGGGAGGTAGGGGTTGTTCACTGCTAGTAGAAATTTAACTGGTAACAGCCATGACAGAGGTTTGTATGTAGGTTATCCCCCAAAATTAAACTAGAACTATACCCTGTGACATAGCTGCCACACTGCTGGGCATATATACAAAAGACCCTATATCCTACCATAGAGACACTTGCACATCCATATTTATTGTCACTCTATCCAGGACAACAATCATTTAAAAAATGAAATCAGCATAGATGTCAATTGGATGAATGAGTAACTAAAATTTTCAGGTATAAAGATAAATTGGGGGATGAAGTTCCATAGAACCTAGTCTGCCAAGGCCTGGTGATGGAGCCACGCCTGACCCGCAAAGATATCCTGTCATGGGTGAAAGTTCCCGAAGACCTGAAGGACCCACAGGTGTTCCAAGTCCAGACGTGGCTGCTCGAGGCCCTGTTTGGCCGGAAGGGATCTGGAATCTCTAACATCGAGCAAGTGAGCAAGACCATGCTGGAGCTGAAGGCTCTGGAAGATTCTGACCTTACCGAAGTCGTGGTTTATGGCCACTACTTGTGCAAGGTTTGGGCCAGGTGGATGCTGGAGTCCATGGCTGAGAGGATTCACCAGCGCCTGGAGCAAGGAATGTTCAAGCTTAAGGAAGCCATGCAGTCCCTGGAACTAGGCCAGCTGACAAATGAAGAAGTCAGTTTCCAGTCCGCCTGACAGGCACCTCGACTGAGGCCTTGGCCGTGATGGGTGGGTCTGGCTAGCGTTAACCCTGTAAGCCTTCAAATTCAAGCATGTTAAGCAAAACCCAGATATTTTTGAATCCCTACCTTGCTCGGAGTTCTTTCCAAAGTTGCTACTGAAGAATAAAACTTTGTAAAAATTAAAAAAAGATAAGTCAGGGGAAGGAAGAGGGGAGGTTGGAGAGGGGAGAGAGAGAAGAGAGAAGACATGAATGCAGCTTGGGTGGCATGGGAGTCCAGGGGGAAGTAAGTTGGCTTGGGAACCCCCTGAGAAAAACATATATGGTGTCTGAACACTAGTGTATGTGTGTATCTGGGGGCTGTATGCCAAGGAGCACGGTGCCCGACAGGAGAGAACTCCCTTTGAGCGATTGGTCAGAGTAAAGAGACTCCCAAAATGACACAGGGTATTGAGAGAGAACTTGGATATCTCCTAGATCTTGAAGGTAAGACCCTACTGCTGAAGACAGGACATGCTTCAGACACCAGAAACTCACCTGGAAGAATCATTCTCATAGTTCTAGAGGATACTATGCAAGCTGCTAAGATATAAAATCAATCAATGGGTGTTCTATTTCCCATTGATTGATTAAAGGAATTAAGCTTAAATTCTTACTTCCCAAATAAGTAGAAGTCTTAGTCCAGTCATATAGCGTTAAAGAGCAAAGTGTTTATTAGGTAAAATTTATTTAGCACGTACTCAACTCTGCCCAAGCTTTATCCACCAAGTATAGGATATTTTAAGGCTTAGTGAATTGTTTAGATTAGTTAAATTTAGGTGTAGGTTTTGGTGGAAATAGTAATACAACTGAACTAATTGGGAATATAAAATGTTAATTGGCTTTATTTATAATTTGTAATGGGTTAAGGTATACAAATGGCCTATATATTTTTTCTGAATAACACAACATCATATTATAACACTTTCTTTTACTTGTAGGACGATTTAAAGGAACTAAGCTTAAATTTCCTTCCCAAATAAGTAGCATACAGTCAATGAGAAACAGTTTGGGTAAATTTAATGAAAGCTTATGCCTTGGCTCCTGTTTATGGTTATGTGTAATACAACTTAGGCATCTATAGGTCAAAACATAAAAAACCGAAAGAAAAAAAAAAAAAAAGGGGAGGTGGGAGATGGGCTACTATCCTTTCTGGGATACAAATGGAAAACTCTGTGTTCCAATCCTATTGATAATTTTCAATTTTTCTGATCTTGAAACTAACAATGGGAGAAGAATTTTATGTTCCCACAGGTAAAAATCACCAATCTAAATGCCTGAAAACAAACAACTTATGGCTGTGCAGGATGAACTGGGGAATGCCAGCAGAGAGGTTGACCCATCTGAACATTAAGGAATGAGGAACCTCAGACTACCGACTACCGTGACTACTGAGTCACGGACACTGAGCATCTCTCTGAATAATATTGGGGTTGACTGTTTATAATGGACCCTAATGAAGTTTACCTTCCAGGTGCTGAGAAACCTTCCTACCTCTCCCCTTTTTTTTTGGAAAAAGAAAAACATGATGGTAATGAAACCACTTCCTAATTGTAAACTAGAGCCAACTGTTACAGTGATAATTTCCTATAAAACAGGCATAACGTATTAACTGATTGATAGGCATAGGAACTGTGAAAGGATATTTCCCTAACTAGAGCCAAATTCAATAGTAAAGTTTAATAAGTTGTGTAATTAAGCAAAATATATTACTACAGGAAAGCTCTGACATCAGCAATGAATTATTCTGCTAGGAGATGTTGGCTAGGGGATTCAAACCGCCCCCCCAATTATAAAGGCCGTTTGCCTATAAGTGGGATATTATGCAAGGAGAAAGGCAGTAAGTCCCTGTTGTCGAAGACCTGGTGTGAGCACGAAAAATGTTATGAGACATCACTTGCTAGTGTACAACTGGCCTCTGAAAATGCTAGAGAGCATTACCAAAGGCCACTAAAGCAATACAGCAAAATATTGGTCTCCCTGAGACAAGCAAGACTCCTCCACCAATAACAGCTACACCTCAACAGCCTGGAAATACTGTGCAACAGTGGCAGCCAAGTGTCTATATATATCCCAAATCTATTTGGCTATTGGCTCGCTCCTTGGAGGAATAACTCACAGTGGATGCCACAAGCTTGTGTCCTCTGGTGGTTGGGCGATGTTGTGAGCCACAGTAAGACCTTTCACCCTTTATAGAGAAACCACAATTTGCGGATTAGCATACCATTCAAGGCTCTGTGTCTATGCTCACAGCTTAGCTTGCCATATAGTGGTTACTGCTTAAATGCCTGTACATCCAATCGCTTGTGCTTTGTTAATATGACTAAAAAAGGGTATCACTGGGAAAGCTGGCAACCCATGAAGGAAGCAACCTGAATAGACTGGAGTCCAAACTGACAACTCCAAAGAAACTAGAAGTTTTCTTCTCACCCATTGTGCCCCTTTCCCAAAGCCCAGGGACAAACTGCGGACGAGGAGGCATGGTAGATTGTAAGGGCCTGTGGAGCGGTATGGGTGAATCATGTGACTACAGGAATATAGTCTGTACTCCTGGTTGATCAACATGTCTGTGCATACAAAGCTTCTCCAACTGGACTATGTGAACCTTGGGTTGTTCAAAAAATTTGGACATAGATACAAAATGCACCAATTACCTAAAAAATGCACCAATTACCTGATTGTATGACATAAGTGACGTCAATGCTATCTGCAAACAACTGTGTCATTGTATTGTACGAAATCCATTAAAAAAAAAATTAATTAATTAATTAAAAAAATCAATGATGCAGCCCAGCCAAAAAGCCTAATAACCATAACAACCAGCACACCAAACTACCTCTATTGGTTCAGTAGTGGCACTTTTACCTAGGAGATAATTGACAGCTATTAATTGGACTTAACACCATCTCAATGGGAGTGAACTCACAGGTGGCCCATAAAAAAATAAATAAAAATGCATATATGTGGGCAGTATTAAAGTATGGGGGCAGTATTAAAGACTCATAGAACAGCCAGGCATGGTGGTGCATGCTGTTAATCCCAACACTCTGGAGGCAGATGCTGGAGGATCTCTCTGAGTCCAAGGCCATCCTGCTCTACATAGTAAGTTCCAGGCCAGCTGGAGCTACAGGGAGACCCTGTCTCAAAAAGACCTCCCCCCCCAAAAAAAGACTCATAGAACAATGCATAGAATCAGTGAACAAAGTTTTAGTTTTTTGAAAAAATAATATATTTAGAAACTCCTAGAAAACCTGAACAAAGAGAGATCTAAAGTAATTAATTAAATTGTTACAGCAGACACCAATAAAGTCCAGAAGAGCTTTGGGGGATGCTTTGAAAATTTACATTCCACAAATGTTAAAAACCTAAAAGGAATGGATGGATTCCTAAAGTCATAAGAGCTACCAAAATTAAATCCAGGAGATATAAACAACTTAAAGAAATTCCTAATAAGTACCGAGATTAAAGCAGAAATTAAAAGTCTACCAAGAGGGCGGAGAGAGGCTGGAGAGAATGGCCTTCGGTTAGAGCACCGACCGCTCTTACGAGAGGACCGGGTTCGATCCCCACTACCCACATGGCGCTGAGAACCGTCTGAAACTCATTCCAGGAGAACTCCAGTTCAGGGGATCCGGACACCTCTTCTGACCTCCGCGGCGCATGCACGACACGGTGCACAGATACTGCAGCAGTACATTCACACACATACGAAAAATAAATAAAAATTAAAGAAACAAAAATAAATACAAGAAATAATCAAAAATTGTGGATTACGTTTCCAATTTGTACCAAACCTTTAAACAAGAGCTTACATAAATGTTTCTAAGACTGTTCTATAAAAATAGAAAGGAAAGAAACATTACCAAATTAATTCTATGAGATGTTAGCATTACCCTAATACCAAAACTAGATAGGGATAAAAAAAAATTATAGATCAATTTTCCAGATGAAAATGCCCAATTATTGACCAAATTATTGAAAACCAAATTCAAGGAACATTAAGACTATTTACCATCAGGGTAGTCCAAGAGTCTTCCGAAGCACCACAGGTTATTGCCACAGTCCTAGATTTCCTCTGAGAACTTGGAGGTAAGACCCTATTGCTGAAGACAGGACATACTTCAGACAGAGGACTTAATCAGGCTGGAACTGACTTGGAAGCCTCCCTGAAAATTAGCTTTCATAGTATCAAAGGATACTATGCAATCTGCTAAAAAAAAAAAAAAAAGAATGCCAATCAATGGTCCAACCCACCTGTAAAACCTAATAACAATGCAGACACGCAACTACTACCTCTATTTGTGTAGTAGTGGCATTTTTTTTTTAAATTAGTTTTTTTAAATTGATGTTTGTGCATTTCATACATTTTTTCCAATTCAGTTCATGCTTATTTCCCTTTACCTCCCCCCCACCCCCACCCCCTCCCAGATCATTGATTCTGCCATAAAACTGTCCTGCCACTTTCTCTCAAGTTTTTTTTTCATTTTATCTATAAGGATCATCCATGGAGTCTCACAAGCCATCCTTCTGAAAAACCTATCTGCAGCGTTGCGCAGTAGTGGCATTTTTATCTTTTGAGTAATCAACAGCTATCTACTTGGACTTAAGGCCCATTCAGTGGGAGAGAACTAATGTGTAGTACTGTAAACACAGCCAAATACATATGGCTGGAGAGGTGATAAATCCTAGAGAAAAACCTACTTTTGTCACATCCTTAGACCACCCTTATTTTATAATATATTCTAAATACGTGTCCTTATATTTGCAGACAAATATATTGCTCATCTCTTATCAAAGAAGCTTCTTTTTTTTTAATTTCTGTATGTGTGATTTGTACTGTCTTCATGCAAGTTTGTGCACCCGTTCATGCAATGCCGTGGAGGTCAGAAGAGCGGTGTCAGATTCCCCTGGCAAACTGGAGTTCTCCTGGAATTGGAGTTCAGATGTTCTTGGCCACCATGTGAGTTCTAGGGGATTAGAAACCCGGGTCTCTTTCAAGAGCAGTCGGCGCTCTTTTTTTTTATTGATTGTTTTGTGTTTTTGTATTTCATACATCATTTTTCCAATTCAGTTCAGGCATTATCCCTCCCTTCTCCACCCCACCTCCTACCCATCCCAGATCATTCATTCTGCCATCACTTTTCTGGCATTTCTTGTTTTTTTTGTTGTTGTTTTGTTTTCATTTTTTTTAACAGTAGGTGATAATCTGTGAGGTAACGCATCCTTCATGTAAAACCCATTTACGAGCAGTTGTGCCCAAACCCACACAGCTCATGGTCCCACCATCCAGCAGGGGTGGAGGGCTTGTTATGTTCAATCAAGTTGACAAATGAGTGTCCATTCTATACTTGTTTAGTTTCACCCATTCACCCCAATCGTTTAGCCCTTACATTCTACCACGCCCCCTCTTCCACAGAATTGTTCCCTAGAAAATGGCCACAGGGGATGAGAAGAAACATTCTACTGTTTCTCTGGAGCTGTTGCTGTTGTCTTGGTCTCTAGTCAATTCTGGCTGTTTTCTTTCATGGGCTGCCAGCTTGTCCAGGCATAACCTTTCAATCCTACTAATGAAGCACATGCAATTAGATATATAGGTACTTAAACAGTATAATATATAGCCTTTCTATCCTACAAATGAAGCACATGCAATTAGATATATAGGATTTAAACAGTATTGCTCTTCAAGAGCAGTCGGCGCTCTTAACCTCTAGGCCATCTCTCCAGTTCAGATGGAGATTGTTACAGAGTTTCACAACTGGACAAACACAGAGGATAAGTGTCTGTGAGATGCTCAGTCCTAAGGCAATACTTCATACAATCTCTACACCAAAGTCTTGGGAAACAAAGAGCAGAAAGAATAATTACATGTCTCAATACTCACCAGTGAAACTTCCTCATGCAACAGATGGTGATTAATACAGAAAGCCATAACTGGCCAAAATGTAGAAAATAAGAGACTGCAAAGTGCATCTCCATAAATAGATAAACCTCTCCCACCCAGAGGAGATGGACAATGCAGAAGATGGGGCAGAAAGATGTAAGAGCTAGGGGTGGTAGATGACCACAAGGAAGCAGCAATGGTGGTAGTGTGCACAAGATCTGTGCAAACTTAACCAGACAAAAACCCCACATAGAACAGGGGAAATGGGTAAGACCTAAACTTAGCTGAGGAATTATTGGCAGCTGACCAGTGCTGGGAGAGGGAGACGTGGTTTTCTTAAAGGAAGAAGGAAGTACGCTGGATAGGTTGACCAGGCTCCAGTGGATGAATTCACACTGAGGGACATTAGGAGACACAAACTTGACTTAATAGGCCTTAACAAATATGACAGAATTAATGAAATCTGGCAGGGGTCAATGAGGAGTGCAGAGAGGGGAGGGAGTCTAAATTATGGCTAAGATATATTATATTAAATGCACAAAATTTAATTTAAAATATTGTTTTGGTCTTTTCAAGACAGGGTCTCCCTGTAGCCCCAGCTGTCCTGGAACTCACTCTGTAGACCAGGCTGGCCTTGAACTCACAAAGATCCGTCTGCCTCTGCCTCCCAAGTGCTAGGATTAAAGGCGTGCACCACCACGCCTGGCTAATTTAAAATATTTTTAAATACTGCAAAAAAAAAAAAAAATCACTCACCATGACCAAGTTCATTGTGTCCCAGAGATTGTTCAAAATGCATGTGTAAAAAAGCAATAATAGTATTACTGCATATAAATTCATCTAAGAACAGAACTCATTTCAATAGATATAGAAAAAGCCTTCAACAATGCTCAAATATCCAATCACAATAAAAAGCCCTAACACAGATGGGATACCAATATCACACACTCTGTTTTCCATATCTCTCAGTTCCTGTATCTTTCATTTCAATGAGCTCCAGATAATTCCCAGTAGCCAATCTGAGTCTCTGGGCTGAAGTGCATTTAGTCCTCTGTGGGAGGGATGCTTGTACACACAAGACAAGCTGAGAGGCTGGTGAGTAAAGAGACCCTAAATGCCTAAGAACGTCCCTCAAACAATAGCTGACAGAGTGTTACATGGCTGTGCTGAACGTCTTATGCTTCTAAGGTGTACAGTTATAAGTAGTGAATTTTTTTATTAATTTTATTTATTTCCATATGTGTATGAATGTACTGTCTGCATGCAAGTTTGTGCACCCGTGTCGTGCAATGCCGCGGAGGTCAGAAGAGGGTGTCGGATTCCCCTGGAACTGGAGTTCTCCTGGAATTGGAGTTTCAGACAGTTCTCGGCCGCCATGTGGGTGCTGGGGATCGAACCCGGCTCCTCTGTAAGAGCGGTCGGCGCTGTTAACCGCTAGGCCATCTCTCCAGCCCCCATAAGTAGTGAATTTTATAACATTTGTCAAATAGTCTCCTCAGGATTAAGCTTCGGTCTTACCTTGAAGTAACTTGCTTGAAAATGTCCCTTTTACCAGTTAGGTTTCTAAGCATATCAATACTTACATATCAGATGCCATGATTTAAATTGGTTACAAGACATTGCAGTATATATACTTCAGTGTAGTGACCTTAGCTATGAAGAAATGATTCAAGGAGAAACGAACAGCAGGATCTAGAAAGATGGCTCAGTGGTGACACGCTAGTATGCTATGGCAGAGGACCTGAGTTCAGTGCCCAGCACCTCATCCAGCAGCTCTTAACCGCCCGTAGCTCTGGTTCCAGCAGGATTTTCTGATCCCCATGAGCATGTGTATACACACACCACACACACCACACACACACACACACACACACACACACACACACACTTTAAAAAAAATAAACATAAATCTCAGAAAATGAGAAAGAAATGGAAAAAATAGCCAATTACAAACCTTCAAAGAGAAAAGTCTATGCACTGAAGTGTTGAAATATGCAAATAAAAGGAACTGCTGTAAAAAAACAAAAGGAATTAAATTAGAAGATAGTCTTTTGCTGTTACATATTTATTGAAATTTTTAATTTTCATACAATATATTTTGATCATATGTAGATCCCCTCTCCTATCTGCACCTCCCTCTCTCCCCCTTGTTTGCCCTCACGTAATTTAATTTAATCTATTCTTTTTTTTTAATTTTTTTATTTTTTATTTTATTTATTTCTGTATGTGTATGAATGTATTGTCTGCATGCAGGTATGTGCACCCGTGTTGTGCAATGCCGCGGAGGTCAGAAGAGGGTGTCGGATTCCCCTGGAGCTAGAGTTCTCCTGGAATTGGAGTCTCAGACGGTTCTCGGCCGCCATGTGGGTGCTGGGGATCGAACTATCACGCACACGTGCCTATCAAAGCCAACATATCAACACTTACATAGCAGATGCCATGATCGGTGTCTAATTTGTGTTCCCAAATGTCCTTCAGTTGTGGGTCCATCTACTAAAGCCCAGTTAACCTGTCAAGAGTCACACCCTGAAAAGAGATTAACTCTCCCCCTCCCAGCACCCATCAGTTGCCAATACTTCCTCAGGTACGGTTGGGCTTTCTAACCCACTTCCCCATGTCTGTGCTGGGATTTTGTCTGGTTTGAGCTTGCATGGGACTTGTGCCTGCTGTCACCACTGCTGTGAGTTCATATGAGTAACTGGCCAGCTGTCTAGAAAACTCTGTTTCCTTGTGATCATCCATCACCTTAGGCTCCTACAATCTCCTCCCGCCAGAAGAAGTTTCTTATAAGCATGTCAGGTTATTTTATTTATTTATTCATTCATTCATTCATTCATCCATTGCTCTTGTATTGCCTGGATATACTTTTTGTCCTATATTTTTTTAATTTGTAATCTGCTGCATTAGAACATACCAGAAAGAGTTTGATACTTTCACATTTTACTCCAAGTTATGGCAGAGTCTTCTCTGGCCAGTTGACCTTCCCATCAAAAAATCTAAACCCAGAAGGCATTTCCCCTGATTACCCATAACAGGACTTGGTTCTCTTTTTTTAAAGGAACACCAAAAAAGCAAAATGCCTTCATGTCTGAGTGGTATAGGAAAGCTAGCTCTTCTCAGCCAAAAATAGTCATGGAGTAAGAACAGTAGCACAACCCACTCCAGCTATGCTCACCAGCTGTGCCATGGCCCCTCGTGCCACCTGAGACCACCATGAAGCTGCCAGGCTACCCACTGGATTGTGGGAACTAAGGAAATAGAAATTAAGGGCTTGGTGTGCATAAAGACGTGCAGGAAATTGAAGCTGAGCAAGGAGGGAGAGCCCAGAGTGCGCCTGTGATGACACATCATTGTTTCTTGTGAAACTGGCTACTATGTGTTTACATATTCATGTTTTGAAGCAGGCTTTCCTATGGAGCGCCTGCTGACTTCTAGCTCTTAGACTGTATCACCCTCCTGAGGACTGGGACCACAGGCCTCTGTCACCACAAGATACTGTTCCTTTTATTATTCAACTCTTTGGCAAAGCACTTTTGCTCAAGAAAATAAAGTGTATGGTATGAAAAATTAAACACAAAACTTCTGCCTATCATGAACTTGATTGAACATTACAACTGACAAAATATGTTTATTCCCTTTTTTTTAATTTTTTAATTAATTTTTATTTATTTCTGTATGTGTACGAATGTACTGTCTGCATGCAAGTCTGTGCACCCGTGTCGTGCAATGCCGCGGAGGTCAGAAGTGGGTGTCGGATTCCCCTGGAGCTGGAGTTCTCCCGGAATTGGAGTTTCAGACGGTTCTCAGCCACCATGTGGGTGCTGGGGATCGAACCCGGGTCCTCTGCAAGAGCGGGCGGCACTCTTAACTGCTAGGCCATCTCTCCAGCCCTGTTTATTCCCTTTTAATATTGGTCAAGGTGTTATAATACTACTACTAAGTGGTCAAAAGCTCTAGTCCCAAATCTGCTACAGGAATGTCAGTATCAAAGTTAGTTGTCCATGCAGAAGACAATCTTAAAGATGATATTCACATGCATTTTCGGAACACATGCTCATAGCTCAGTAAAGCATAACCTTTTCTTCTGCCAACATATTTTCATCTAAACTGAGAAAAATTGGAAACTGAAATAATAAAATCAGAAATAAAACTTAAGATGTTTCAAAGACTAATTTAATGCATGACCAACTTGGTCAGAAATTCTGAATGATGTCAACAAATTAGATCGAGTCATCAGAGGCCTGCTTTCCTTCTGGAAGCTGTAAATCCAGTTTCATCCAGGTTTTTGGCAGAACCTTCACTACCCTGGTTCTCAGCCCCCTACATTTCAGAATCACATAGAACTACACATAATGTAGACCTAGAATTTTGCTCAGTGATTAAATCTTTCCATGATGAAATTTTCTCCTCTTTCCCTCAATTTATTACCACGGTTCTTAAGGTTTCTCCACCTGAACACATGTATAATTAGAATCAGCTCACTAGATAATCCAAAGTAATCTCACCAGCTCCATCTATTATATTAATCATATCTTCAAAGATCCTGTTTTAATATGAAAGATATATACCAAATTTCCTGATATTAAAGCCCAGGCATCATGGGGACATTATGTGTGTCCTACTGAGATAGCAGAGAGTGCCAACAGAATGAGAAGAGAATCAGAATGTGTGATTTCTTCTAATGGTTGTCCTATACTGTTGATCACTCTGTAATTTCTGTTCCTGTACAGAACAAATAACACTATAAGCAACTGTTTCCTGGTTTATGACAGTACTGCCAGCCTAAGTACATGAATGTCATAACTCCCTTTGCTGTGGCTCTTTGCAGTTGTACATGTAACTACTCTTCTGCTCTATTCACTAGAAACATTGCCTTTGTTTTGGAGAACAATCCACACCTGAGATTTCAAGGCTGACAGATCTTCTTATGACTTGAGCCAACTCCAAACAACCCCAAGTTAACTTATCTTACCTGGAGCACTTCCTTAACACACAGCAACCTCATCAGTTTTGGCACTTGGAATATTCTTTGTTTCAGCTGCGACAAAGGGTCAGTCTCCTAAAAACTAAGTCCAGGGAGAAGATTGAATTTTCCTTGAGTCATTCAAAATCTAATTCACCTTTCCACTCATAAATTCCTTATACATCTTCCCAAAGCTCCCCATGTATCCCTTTTTCTCATTCTTGACTTCCCATGGAAGGCCATTATGAATCACCTCTTCAGTGTCTGTCCTTACATTCTCTGTAGCCAATGATGCATCCAGTGTTCTCTGATCCATATATAGCATTCTCAATACTTGGGATAAATAAAAATTGTTTCCTCTCTCAGTAAACTTGGAATAAGTTACTAAAAACAACTTGACAAAGCACAGCTGAAAAATCCAGCTGAAGTTTTTTAGTCACTTGACATATGAGTGGACCTATAACTCTGTACTTAGTAAGAACAACAAATATTTACACTACACTGATCTATTTTTCACTCGCCTAGTTGACAAAATGGATAATTCTCTGTTGGTGAGGGCATAAGGAAATAGGTCATCTCAAACTTTTCATTTATTAAGAACAAACAATTCAAGTTGAATGGATTGCACAACAAAACCAAAACTTACATATCTGGGAAACACAGGCAGGTAGTTGATAGGTGTGAGACAGAGATAAGAAAGAATAACCAGAATACATTATATACAAGTATGAAATTCTTAAAAAAACTAACTTAAGATATTTAGTTGGTCATTACTTATGTTAACTTTATATTTTGTGAATTTCATATATTTTTATATTTAGATATCTTCCCATACCTGCACCCTTCCTTTCTAAGTCCTGCACAAACAAATTTCTATCCTCTAATTTATATATATATGTCTATCTGTCTCTGAGTGTGTGTCTGTATATATATATATATATGTATATATATATATATACAAATATATGTATATATGTCTATAGAATTAGATTTATGCAGCCTGATATATCTGTGTGTGTGTGTGTGTGTGTGTGTCTATAGAATTAAATTTGTGCAGCCTGGTCAATTTACTAAAAGCCTCTCCCTTAATGAGACTGCAGTTCCTCAGACAAGGTAAAGGTAAAGGTCTCTTACCCACTTCCCCACATCTATGTTTGGATTTTTTCTGGCTTGAGCTTATGTGGGACTTTTTTTGTCAGCATTTCTGTGATTTTATGTAACTAACCAGCTGTGTAAAACATGGTTTCCTTGAGGCCATCCAACACTTTTGGCTCTTATAATCTTGCTGTATCACCGTTTCCTTGTGTATTTTTATTAATTTTGTTCTTTGACAATTTCATACATTTTGATTATTTTCCTCTCCCTTGTTTTTTATTTATTTTTATTTTACGTGTATGAGGGTTTTGGTTGCACGTATGTAAGTGTACCCATTTGTCCAATGTCTGCAGAGAACAGAAGAAAGCATTGAATTCCCTGGAACTGAAGGTATGGATGGTTGTTAGCCACCAAGTGAGTGCTGGGATTCGATCCTGGGTCTTCTGCAAGAACAGCCAGTTTTCTTAACCACTGAGCCATCTCTCCAGGCCCTCTTCTCCTCACTTTTGTCTTCTTCCCCACCTGGCCCACCTCTTTCTTCCCTATATATCTCTTTTCCCACATAGGACTGTTTTGTTTTGTGACCCATGGAGTTTAACCATAAGTGTCCATGTGACCTTGGGTTTGAAGCTTCCCATTAGAGCCTGGTGGGCTAAGAGGAGACAGAGTTGAAGGTAATGACTCCCTTCTATCAGAATCTATCAGTAGCTAATTGTCCTGGATAGCTTTAGTGTCAACTTGACACACCTGGGTTGAGGGAGCCTCAATTGGAGAATAGGCTCCATTGGATTGGCCTGTAGCCACATCTGTGGAGTATTGTCTTGATGGTGGAGTAGTGTGGGAGGGCCCGGCCCACAATGAGTAGTGCCACCCTGGGCAGGTTGTTGTGTACGGTATAAGAGGGCAGGCTGGGCATGAGCCAGGGAAGCAAGCCAGTAAACAGCATTCCTCCATGGCCTGTGCTTCAGCTCCTGCCTCCAGGTTCCTGACCTGAGTTCCTGCCTTGGGCTCCCTAAGTGATGGCCTGTGACCCAGGAGATGTAAGCTAAATAAACCCTTTCCTCCCCAAGTTGGTGTCGGTCAGAGTGTTTTGGCATAGCAATGGAAGACAGAGTAGAACACTATTAATTCAGTGTTTTGTCATAGCAATGGAAGACAGACTAGAACACTAATAATTCAGTAGTAAGGCATAGAGCCCCAAGATCTGCTCCCCAGTCCATGACTGACTATTGGCAAGGGCAGTTTCCTGCCACCTGTGTGCCAGTGGCCATAGCTGCTGTGACTCTCCAATTGCAGTAGTTAAGTCATGCCTATAAACTGGCATTTCAACAAGCCCTTCCACCATCTTCCAGCTCTTACATTCTTTCTTCCTCCATCCCCTTCCTTAATGTTCCCGGCACCTCAGGTGGGCAGAGGGAAGTGGTACAAATGTCTTGTGTAAGGCTGAGCCCTCAATGTCACATATTCTTAGCATCTTGTACAGCTATGAGTTTGGTATTCACCATTTTACTGCAAGAAAAAAGGCCTTTCTGATTAAGACTGAGAGAATTATTTGCCCATGGGTATACTCATAGATATTGAGAAGGCAATTTGACATTACACCCATTTTGTAAGTAATAATTGTAAGCTTCCCCCATCCCAGAGCCTATTATTCCACAAATAGAAATCTATAATTTCATTTACAGTACAAAGCATGGATTCTCTCCTCAGAGCAGGCCTCAAATCCAACCATAGAGCAGTTGGTCACCCCCATACCAGCCATGCCACTAGTGTGCTGGTGGGAATATTGAGAAATATTGATTAAGATTTACTTGGGTAGTTCATTTGATAGGTTGATAATGAATAACGAAAGAGCCCTGGTTGTATGCCTTAAGATGGTGGACAATGACACTCATTTCATGATTCTTCCTACCCAGAACCAGAGAGTCCAGTTCTAGTCACAACTGATGCCTCTTTTCATTGGCTGACCCCAGTTATTCCCATTCTAACACAGGTGATATGCCAATTACTCCTTCCATCTTTGTTTGAGGGAGCCAATCAGAAGGAGACATGGGAAAGCGATGACTAAGCTCCCCTAGAAGCCCCTTGGGAGGAAGGTGGATTCTGGATGCCCTCCTCTCATGAGGAGTCTGCGTTCTTTCATTTTGAATACTTTGGTTTTTCAAACCTTCTTCCTAGCCCTTTAAGTCTTTAAGGACAGAGTAAACAAAACTATTCTTACAGTCCTACACAGCATTAATCACGTGCCCGGCATGTTGGTATCATAATTTGTAGAGTTCACAGATGGATGACACTGTTGATGCTCCCCCCTCCCCCGGAAGCTTCCACAGAAACTTCCAGTACTTTGAAAGCTAACCACCAAGACCTTTCCAGTTCAGTTCCAGCTTGATTTCTCTATATCTTGTATCCAACGTGTACAATGTTGTTGGTTAAATTATGTCTGTTGGTCCTTTAATCACGTGTGGCCACAATCCACAAGATGTTCCTCCCTCCTTGAAGTAGGCTGGCAGCTTCACAAGGCTGTGAGCTTCAGAGCTGTTTCCTGCCAGCAGGCTAAGAGTTCCTAGGCTGAGCTCCTGGCAAGGAGTGAGGAGGGGACCACGAGAAGTCACCTGGAAAGAAACGGACTCAAAGGGATGGTCCGGGAGAAAGAGTCAGTTTTATTCATGCCAGCAATGTGTTTATATACTAAAAGCTGCTGTGCTCTGGACAAGGAAGTGGGGGGCAGGAGGAAGGGAAGGGTGAGCCTCTACTGGGGGAAGCAGAGCTCCTGTTTGTGTAAACAGTAAACTAATGGTGTGACATTTTACTCAATATCTCAAAGGATGCAGCCATTAGGGTCTGGAACTTTGCAGAGATAGGTGAAGCAGGAAATACTGCCTTATCCCGACCTCATGGACATAACTCAGGAAGCCCTGGGACAGAGTCCGCAGTTCCTTACCTCGATCCAAAGTTTCATTCCTACACAATGTCTTCAGAAATAAGGTCTTATCATCTAGTGCTATGGGCAGCCAAGACGAATGGCAAGAGCCTACTATATTGTGTGGAGGGCTCCAAGTCCTCCCTGACCAACAACTCCTTTACACCAGGCATTGGGACTTTATTTAACTGTGGAGGGTATCTCCTTCAAACTCTCTTTATGTTTTTTAATTGGGTTACAAGATAGTGGGTTTCTATGTGGCTTTTCATACACCCTTCATTTTACTTAAACCTTCCTCAACTCCCCCAGCCATTTATTTATCCCCCTCCTTTTTAAACATTTCTACCACCAGGGATCCATCTCTCTCTACTTTCATTTGATCAATGTTCTACTGTACTCCCTCTCCGAAGGAATCCACCCCCAAAGTCACCTTTCTAGTTTTCCAGCTTCTAGAAGTACTCCAAGTTAAACACATAAAACTAAAGAGTCAAAGCCATGATCCACATATGAGAAAGAACATGTCATGTGTATCTTTTCAGGCCCAAATTATACCTCACTTGGTATAATTTTTCCCAAATCCACCAATTCACATGCATATTTCATAATTTCATTTTTCTTTTTAGCTAAATAAAAGTTTATTGTGTATATTTATCACAGTTTGGTCAGCCATTCACGAGCTAACAGACATTGATGCTTTTATGTATCTGGACTATTGTGAATAGAGCAACAGAGAACATAATGTGCAAGTGTCTCTGTAGTAGGACACAAAGGGGCAGATAGCTGTGTCATGTGGCAGTTCTGTTTTTTTAAGGAAATTCCAAACTGTTTTCCAAAGTGACTGCACTATCTATACTCTCATCAGCAATGTACATATAAGTGTTTGCCTTTCCCCACATGCATGCCAGCATCTGCTGTGATTCAGATTTTTTAAGCTTTAAGGCCAATTTTATTAGAAGTTAACAAAAAACCTCTCAAGGTTGGCAAGCCATAAATCTCAGCAGCTGCCCAATTGTGTTCTTAATAATGCCCATTCTGACTGAGGTGAGATGGAATCTCTTTTTTCAGCAATTTTTAGTGAACTTTTGCACATTTCATACATTTCTTAATAAAACTTAGAACCATTCCCCCTTCCATGACCCCCACCCCTTCAGAGCTCATGCATTCTGACATACATGTCTTGCATCTTTTTATCAGCCTTTTTTTTAATTTTTCTATGCAGAAGTTTACTGCTTCAGTCAGTTGTTTGAAGAAGTCCTTTTTGTTATTGTTCCCTTTAATTTTACATTGTTCCAAAGTATTTATGTATACATTCCACACATATATCAAAATTATGATGTCTGAAAATAAACTATAGGTTAGGTCCAAAACATATTTAAGGATTCACTTTTTTAACAATAGAGTTGCGTACAAGTAAAAAGAAATATTACTTTATATTCCTAAATTACATAGCAAGTTGATGTATGTTTTAATGTGCTCTTTTGTAGTAGCACCAGGTATTATATTTCCTAAAAAAAAGAAAGAAAAAATACTCAGTTTACCTTACAAATAAGGATTTGGTACTAGGATCCACAAATGAGGGACACCATACCTCATTTATTTTCCGAGGACTGTGTTACTTCATTTAGCATAATAACAGCTTCTAGTTCCATCCATTTATCTGAAAATTTGATGATGTCATCTTTCTCTGCTGCCTTATAGAATTCTAATGTGTAGATGTACCACATTTTCTTTAGCCACTCATCAGTTAAGGGACACTTGGGTTGCTTCCAGCTCTTTGCTATTGTGAAGAGAGCTGCAATAAACATGATTGTGCATGTATCTATGTAATAGGAGGGGTCTTGTGGGTATCTACCCAGAAGTGGTGTGACTGGGTCAGGTGGTAGGTTCATTTTGATTCTTTTAAAAGTTCTCCACACTGCTTTCTATAGGGGTTGCACGAGTTTGCATTCCCACCAGCAGTGGATGAGTGTTCCCCTTTCCCTACAACTTCTCCAGCATTTGGTATCATTTGTTTTCTTGATCATAGCCAGTCTTATTGGGGTAAGGAAATCTTAAAGTGGTTTTATTTTGCATTTCCTTAATTATTAGTAACTTTGAATATATTTTAAGATGTTTCTCAGACATCTTTAACTCTTCACTTGTGAAGTCTGTGTTCAGCTCTTTACTTCATCTTTTGAGTGGGTCATTTGTTTTCCTTTTCCTTTGTTTGTTGAGTAATTTATATATTCTGGATGTTAATTCTCTGTCAGATGTATCACTGGTGAAGATTTCCTGACACTCTGTGGGTTTTATCTTCATTTTTTTATTGTGTCTTTCACTGTACAGAACTTTTGGAGTTTAATGATTGACCTTGCTTCCTGCACAGCTGCTGTCTGATTTACAAAGTCTTTTCTTACCCCTATATCTTGTAGGTCACTGCCAATGTTTTTTTCTAATATTTTCAGAGTTCCAGGTTTCATGTTGAAGTCTTTGATCCACTTGGATTGGTTTTTGTATAGGGTGAAAAATATGGGTTTAATTTTATTCTTCTACAAGTGGGCAGTGGTTGAAAATCTGGTCAGCTTTTTATATTCCTTGATTTCTTTGAGTACGCCTCTGATAGTTCTTTTAAGATCTGTGTGCTGGGCTACCTCCAGCGGGTTCTCATTGTAGGAGTCTCCTGTAGAACTGGTAGAATTTAGTGAGAATTTATTATTTGATTTTCCCATGCTATTGTTTGTTCATTGAGCTTTTGGCATGTGGTTGAAAATCTGGTCAATACAGTTATCATTGGATTATTCTCATTCCTCTCTCCCTATGATGCAGAGGTTTGGTCTTCTCATGGTGTCCCACATTTCCTGATTATTCTACTCTTGTGGTTTTTTTTAATTTTTCATAATCTTTGCTTGAATGTTCCAGTTCTTCCATGTTATCTTCCAGTCTTAATATTCTATTTTCTGCTTCATCCATTCTGTTACTGAGGCTTTCTTCCATCCTTTCCTGTTGAATGGATGAGCGTTCCATTTACTTTTTCATTTCAGCCTGAGATTCCTTTAGTATATCCACTTCCTTCTGGAATTTGTCATTCTCTTCTTCTAGTTCTTTAATTCATTTTTTGGTTTC
The DNA here is from genome assembly GCA_009823505.1 of Rhizomys pruinosus. Lineage (NCBI taxonomy): Eukaryota > Metazoa > Chordata > Mammalia > Rodentia > Spalacidae > Rhizomys > Rhizomys pruinosus. The sequence goes on from VZQC01004266.1 coordinate 1,258,940, forward strand.
CTTTTTCATTTCAGCCTGAGATTTTTTCAGTATTTCCACTTTCTTCTGGAGTTTGTCATTCTTTCCTTCCAGTTCTTTGCTTCATTTGTCTGTGTGTTTTGCAAGTTTATGGTTCTCTCCTTCTGGTTCTTTGATTCATTTGTCTGTATGCTTTTTATATTCCTTGATTTCTTTGAGTACGCCTCTGATAGTTCTTTTAAGAACTGTGTGCTGGGCTACCTCCAGTGGGTTCTCATTGTAGGAGTCTCCTGTAGAACTGGTAGCATTTAGCGCGAATTTATTATTTGATTTTCCCATGCTATTGTTTTTTCATTGAGCTTTTGGCATGTGGTTTTGTTTTATTGTTTGTATTCTATTACAAAACTCAAGTGTTTCTTCCTTGAGTTGAAGATTGTCTTTGCTTGTTTTCTTCAATGCCTTCGTTGTCTTATTTGTGAAAAGCTGGCTGGTCTAGGTTTCAGGGTTTCACTTTTGATTTTGTACTGGAGGGACCAGCTAGTTCTCACTCTTCTAGTCTGGAACTTCTCCAGAAGTCCAGGACAGGTTACAGTCAGGTCAACTTCAATCTCTCACCACTGTGATGTGAATCTACTGGTTCCCCTGGGCTGGCTGTGTGGACCTACACGGCTAGGCCACTCTGCCAGGTGGTCTCAGTGCTCCATTTGGTTCAGGTTGCCTACATGGGCCTATCTGTGCTGGGCCATTGCACCAGGTGGTCTCAGAGCGCTGCCCTGATTCAGCTTTCCTCCATTGTCTTATTAGTTATGAAAGGCTGGATTATCCAGGCTTGGGGTTTTCACTTTTGATTTTTGTACTGGAGAGACTAGTTAGTTGTTGCCCTTCTAATATGGGGGCCAAGTCCTTTCCTGTTGGAGTCTGGCATCAGGGTGGGGGGGGGCTTTGTCAAGTCTCTGGGAGCTGAGCCTGTGCTGATCCGGAAGGAGGCAGGCCAGTGGTGTTCTGACTGCTCCTCCTGGCATGGGCAGGGCCTTCCTCAGGTGGGAGCCAACCACTGGTGATCCATCTATATGCAGCGCCTTCTGGGTGTGGAGGCCAGCCACTGGTGGACTGCCTGCTCTGTGTGGCATGTGCTGGGAAGGAATCTTAAAGTCGTTTTAATCTGCTTTTCTGTGATGCCTAAAGATGTTGAACCCTTTAAGTGCTTACTAGTTATTTGTATTTATTCTTTTGAGTATAACCTATTTTTATTGTATTTTTTATTTTTTGATATCTACTATTATGAGTACATTTTCTAGACATTAATCCTCTGTCAGGTATGCACCTCTGTCAGGTATGCACCTCTGTCAGGTATGTCACTCTGTGGGCTGCCTATTGAGTCAACTGACAATTTCCTTCACTGTAAAAAAAATTTTAGTTTCGGGGCTGGAGAGATGGCCTAGCGGTTAAGAGCACCGACCGCTCTTACAGAGGACCCGGGTTCGATCCCCAGTACCCACATGGCGGCTGAGAACCGTCTGAAACTCCAATTCCAGGAGAACTCCAGTTCCAGGGGAATCCGACACCCTCTTCTGACCTCCGCGGCATTGCACGACACAGGTGCACAAACCTACATGCAGACAGTACACTCACACACATACAAAAATAAATAAAATTTAAAAAATAAAAATAAATAAATAAATAAATAAAAAATTTTTAGTTTCATGAGAACCCGTTTGTTAATTATTGGTCTTTTTCCTGTGCTATCAGCATCCCATTCACAAAGCCCGTGCATTATTGGACTTTTCCTTACATGAACCTATATGTTGGAGCATATTCCCTGCTTGTTCTTATAGAAATTTCAGAATATCAGGTCATAGGTTGATGTCCTTGATCCATATGGAGTTGAGTTTTGAATGGGGTAAAATATAGAGATTTGCTTTCATTCTTCCACATATTGCTATGTTGAAGATGCTGTTTTTCTCCAATGTTTATTTGTGACATCATTCTCAAAAATAAAGAAGCTATAGTTACATGAAGCTATACCTGATCCTCAGTTCTATTCCACGAATCCACACGTCTGTTTAGTGCCATTACCATAGTAGTAGCTTTGAGAAAAATAGAAATCTAATAAAAATGGATTTCCATGGAGAATAGATCAGTTGGGACAAGGATGAATCCTTGAGGTACAAGCTGTATTCTTATAATATTTTGATTTTTGCACCAAGTAACAAATGAATGGAAAGACTGAGTAAGAAGGAATAAAGGAAGTCGAGTGAGTTTAGGAAAAGTGTGAATACCAGAGTAAACTAAGTAAAGGAAGACTTGCTACATAGCACCTCGTTTTGAAGGCAACCCTTCCAATCAGCAAGAGTAGAAAAAATAAACATGAACGATTACAAGCAGTCTGCCCTTTTCTTACTCTCATCTTTAGTTATTTCAAACTCCTGTTTAATTGTAATACTCTCAAAAACTCTGTCTGGGTAGGAACATTGGACTTTCCACTATCCTTTCCATTTCTTCTACCCTTCAACTCATTACCTGAAACAGGATCCCCGTTAGGTAAACAATTCCATGGGTTCCCTAGTGAGACTACATCTCCAAGAGTTTCTTTATTCCCCATCTTCTCTTGCAGATGACCAAGAGATTATCACAAAGATCCTTCTTCAAAATAGTAGAATAATCTGTCTGCACACCACATTCCCCACAAGTGAAGGCAGCAGGTGGAACAGGAAGTGAAGCAAAAGAAACAGAGAGCTGGATGACAGGATCTGTCTTAGGAAGTTTCAAGATTGTAGCTAGTGAACATCTGAGGTAAACACAAATGACATTGGGGAACCAATACACAGAAAGGTAACTAATACCAACCCAAGTTCTGGCTCTCCTAATAAATCATAAACTATCAGGTATATCTCCTCTAATAGATACAACCACATTCTATAAATGTCCTATCATACCTAAGTATGAGAATCATGGGGCTAAGTAAAATGTTAGTGATGAAGTCATCCATTCACCTATTTCAGGCTTTAGAATTGGAGTTATTGGTGTTGGGATATGCAGAGGATAAAGCAAGAATGTACTGCATAGATCCAACAGAATCTGAGCAGGTTGGGAAGAGGAAGGGAGAGCTTACAAAATTAAAACAGGATCCATGCTAATGATTCAGGACATTCTAATAGGATACTGGCAAACAAAACTAATTTCCCCTCACTGCATTCCTATCTAAAAATCACAGCACAAAATATTGACTTATGTCACAGTAAAACAAGTAAGGAATCAATTTGTGAGATCAGCTATGATGATTTGGGCTGTGTTGACCTTTTTGACTGTCCCAGCATCTTCCTGCTACAGATAAATGGGTGATGTACATCTCATGGTACAGAGTGTCCTGATACCACCTCCTTGAGTATGACTGTCCTCGATGCTCTCCACGTGAAGCCCTGTTGCTCTTTTCTGGTTCTCTAACTGAGCCTGCAGGTCATCTTAGCTAAGAAAGCTGGATAAAGCATCCCTTTTACTCACCACGAAAACATCTTCCAGGGATGACCATTCCTCAGCCCAGGAACACACATCTTGCTTATAGACATTGAATTTCTGCTCCAGGGAGACACTTCCTCACTAATGGTGCCTCTTAGTGCAATTCTCTCCCTCTTGAGAATAATTGTGGGTGTAATCAAACCCATGTCCTCCTGAAAAATCTCTGACAAGTGGGGCTTGGAATTTGTGTTTTAATTTGCTTTTTTATTGAATTTTTAGATTTTCATGCAATTTGATGGTATTTAGATCCTCCCATATAGGCACCTCTCCTATTGCTTCTGCCCAATTTAATATGCTCTGTTGTATATATAATAAGGCCCAGAAAGTCGAATTTGTGTCCCCAAAGGTCCTTCAGTGTGGATCCGTGAGTAGAGTCTGGTTAACCTACCAAGAGTCCCATCCTTGAAAGAAACTGTCTAGGCCCCTTCCAGGAGCCATATGTTACTACAGTTTCCTCAGATTGGATTAGGGCTTCTTACCCACTTCTCCATGTCTATGCTGGGATTTAGCCTGGTTTGACCTTGCATGGAATTGAATGTGCTGTCACCATTGCTGTGACCTCGTACAAGAAACTGACAAGCTGTCTGGAAAACTTTGTTTCCTTGTGATCATCCACAACCTCTAGCTCTTATAGTCTTTCTGACCTCTCTTTTGCAATAATCTCTGAGCCCTGGGAACCAAAAGTTTGGAGAACCAAAAGTTTGATATAGGGTATCCTATTCAGGGATAAGCACTCTGTAGCCTCTTGTCCTCTGCACATTGGCTAGTTGTAGATTTCTGTGTTAATCATCATCTATTCCATAAGGAAACTTCTTTTATGGGAATTGAGAGATGCATTAATCTATGAGTATATCAATAAGTCATTAGGAGTCAGATTAATATAATAACTATTTAGAAGAAAACTATTATTAGGATCACCCCTATGTCCTGGGACCTATTTAGCCTTAGGTTCCTAAGCTTGATATCAGTGTGAGATATAAGTTCAATCTTATGAAAAAAACCTTAAGTCCAAGCAAAGAGTGGTTGGTTACTCCCATAATATTTATGCCACTCTTGCACCAGTAAGCATATCTTGCCAAGCCATTAATTATTGTAGTTCACAGGATTCACATCTGGGTAAGACTGATGATAATCTTTTCCTTCTGGTAGCATGCATGGCACCTTCCTCCACTATGGAGGATATTCAGTAGAAATAAGGCTCTAAAGTCAGCACAAGCTTGATTTTTCCTTATTTCTTGGATAGCTCATGCATGTAGTGTCTTCAGCAATGGGGTCTTACCTTGACATTCTGGTGAGTAACCAAGAGCAGAGGCATGGACAGTGTGGTTGGAGAATCTATGGAGCCCTGATCAACAGCTTCTAGAGAAGGAGTCCATTCCTAGCATTGAGCCCCAGTGTCTCAATTGGTTATCACATGGCACATATACGTTGGGTAATTTGCTTTCTTACTCTGAGTATGTAATTTTCAACATTTTTGCCTAGATGGGAAACATGGGCAGATATGTGGGCTTGGCAAATCCCTGTGGGACAAAAGTTGTGTAAGATATTTGTTGAGCATGGTGGCATATACTTGAAATCCCCACACTTGAATAGCAGAAGAAAGATTACAAATTTGAAATCAGACTGGGTGAAATAGCAAGAAAAATCCATTAAATCCAGTGGCAGGGTATGGAAGGGCATAGATAGGGTTGGGGTATGAATAGGATTAAAATGTTTTATTGGGTCTCGCATCATCTCCCTGGCTTTTACAAACTTTCCACAATGTTCCTTGAGCCCCAGGTGGGTGAAGCTGAAAATGGGAAGCCTGTCCATGGAACCACACTCTGCAGACTCCTAATCTTCCTGGTTTGGCCATTCATGCCCTTTTGGTTCCTGGTCTCCTGTTGCATGAAGGAGATTCCTATACCAAACATGAGCTTCCTTCCACAGAGTGGGTTTTAGGTCCAATTGGTTAGCCATTGATTTCCCTAAGATAGAAGTATTGCTCTTGCAACAATGTTGTATGTTGTGCAGATTATTGATGTGGCTATATGGTCTCGAGGCTAATGTTGAACCATAGAATGATATTCTCCCTTAGTAGCTTGCATGGTGCTCTCCACAGCTATAAGAGCTAGCCTTCAAGGGTGGTGGCTTCCAGGTCATATCCAGCTCCATTGTCCAAGATCCAGTCTCAAGTATGTCCTGTCTTCAGCAATAGGGTCTTACCTTCAGGTTCTGAGAGGCAATCAAGAGCTGTGGAAATAGCCTGTATAGTCTCTTGGGCTATACTGGCCAACAACTTAAAAGAAGGTTTCTCCTGTCTGGTACTGTTTCTTGAAATGCAGCCTTCATCTTTGCATATGGATTCATGTAGAGGTATTGTATGCATAATTTGTCAATAGATTGTTACATTAATATGATTCTCTCAGGGTATTTTACCCAAGCAAGGCAGTATGTATCTTTCCTCTCTCCCTTTACCTATCTACACCTCCCTCCACATCTTCTTCATGTCTTCTCCATTTAAAGTATCCCCATTTCTACCTTGATACTGCCAGTTCCTATGGCTCCACTTCTCTTGGGCTCCTTTTATCCCCTTAACCCCCACATTCCTTCCATAACCCTTCCTCCCCTCTCATTCAGATACCCTGATTTTATCCACTCCTCCCTTAGTATCACCTGTCACCTGCTAGCCTTCTGTCTCACATTCCCTCTCTCCCTTTACCTTCCTGGTTCCTATTCATTTAACTGGTTCCTGCCGATATGTCCGAATATATACTTACTTATAAGGATTTGGTGTTAGGATCGACAAGTGGGACCAAATGTGTCTACATCACTTCACTTAGCATAACAGCTCCTAGTTCTATCCATTTACCTACAAAATTCATGTCGTCATCTTTCCTTACTGCTGCACAGAACTCCATTGTGCAAATGTACCATATTTTCATTATCCATTCATCAATTGAGGGACACTTAGGTTGCTTCCAGCTCTTCACTTTTGTGAAAAGAGGAGCAATAAACATGGATGTGCAAGTATCTCTGCAATAGGATGACTCCTTTGGTTATACACTCAAGAGTGGTATGACTGAGTCAAATGGTAGATTCATTTTTAGCCTTTTCCCCTTAAAGTCAGGAATCCAGATAGTCTATCCCCTATCTCCACTCCTTTTCAGTATAGTGCTTGAAACTCTTGCTAGAGCAGTAAGACAAGAGAAGGAAATTAAAGGAGTATTAATTGGAAAAGAGGAAGTCAAACTGTCCCTTTTTGCAGATGACATGATAGTGTACATAAGGAATCCCAAAAATTCCACCAGAAAACCCCTGAAAATGATTAAGCTTCAGTAAATTGGCAGGTTATAAAATTAATCTAGAAAAATCAGTAGCCTTTCTTCTCTATGCCAACAACAAGAAATTGGAGAAGGAATACAAGGAGACCTTCCCCTTCAAAATAGACTCAAAAATGACATCAAATACTCAGAACCAACCTGACCAAGGACACTAAAGATCTCTACAATGAAAATTTTAAATCTTTGAAAGAGATTGAAGAAGACATCATAAACTGGAGGGATCTCTCATGCTCATGGATTGGAAAAATTAACATAGTAAAAATGACCATAATTTAGCCTTATGTAATCTTATGGTTAGGAATATTAATATTCATATTCTTGAAAAAAGAATGTAAAATTATACTTCTTTTTACCTGCATGCAACTTTACTGTTAAAATGTGAATCTCTAAATGTGTTTTGGAATTAACCTATAGCTTATTTTCAGATTTTGTAATTTTGATTTATGTGTGGAGTGTATATATACATATTTTGGAATAATATAAAATCAAAGGGAACAAAAAATAGAGAGAGAAAAGCCTATTCAAAGAACTGACTAAAACAGTAAACTTGTGCATCAAAAAGGCTATAAAAGACTGAGAAAAAGATGCAAGACAGGACTTAACATGACAGAATCCATGAGCTCTGGCAGGGGGTGGGGGGACATGAGGGGTGGGCATGGAGGGGGAATGAGTCTAAATTTGATTAAGAAGTGTTTTATAAAATGTGCTCAATAAAAATTAAAAATAAAATAAATTTTAAAAATTAAAAAATGACCATCCCATCCAAATAGCTAGATTCAATGCAATCCCAATGAAAATCCCCATACTTCATAGATTTAGAAAAAAAATCCTAAAATTCATATGGAAAAACAAAAAGGACCCCAGATAGTCAAAGCAACACTGACCAGAAAGGGTAATGCAGGGGATTACTATGCCAGACTTCAAACTGTATTATAGGGATATAGTCATAAAAACAGTATGGCATTGAAACAAAAACAGAACTGCAGATCAATGGAACAAAATTGAAGATCCAAACTTGAGCACATCCAATTTCAGCCACCTCATATTTGACAAAGGGGCCAAGAAGACTCGATGGAGGAAAGACAGTATCTTCAGCAAATGGTGCTTGCAAAACTAGATCACCAATTGTAGAAGAATAAAACTAAACCCATACCTTTCACCCTGTACAAAAATCAACTCCAAATGGATCAAAGACTTCAATGTGAAACCTGAAACTCTGAAAATGATAGAAGAAAACGTTGGCAGTAACCTAGAAGATATAGGCATAGGAAAAGACTTTCTAAATCATACAGGAATTGTGCAGGAAATAAAATCAACAATCAACAAGTGGAACCTCATTAAACTAAAAAGCTTCTGTACAACAAAAGAAACAATCAAAGAAGTGAAAAGAAAACCCACAGAGTGGAAGAAAACCTTCACCAGTGACACATCTGACAGAGGTTTAACATCAAGAATATATAAACTGGGCTGGAGAGATGGCCTAGCGGTTAAGAGCACCGACCGCTCTTACAGAGGACCCAGGTTTGATCCCCAGCACCCATATGGCGGCCGAGAACCATCTGAAACTCCAATTCCAGGAGAACTCCTGTTCCAGGGGAATCCAAGACCCTCTTCTGACCTCTGTGGCATTGCATGACATGGGTGCACAGACTTGCATGCAGACAGTACATTCATACACATACAGAAATAAATAAAATTTAAAAAAAATTAAAACAAAAGAATATATAAACTACACAAAAAAGTATCAAGAAAACAAATGACCCAATCAAAAGATCTGAACAGAGATTTCTCAAATGAAGAAGTAAAGATGGCTGAGAAACATCTTAAAAAGTGTTCAACTTGCTAGTAATTAAGGAAATGCTAATTAAAACCACTTTAAGATTTTTCTCTTACCCCAGTAAGACTGGCTATCATCAAGAAAAAAAATGATACCAAATGCTAGAGAGGTTGTGGGAAAGGGGCACTGCTGATGGGAATGCAAATTTCTGCAGCCTCTGTGCCTTAAAGTCCTGAGGTACTGTGTTTATGAAGTTTGGTGCAGGACAGTTCGGTGCATATATATTCATGATCATAATATCTTTTTGTTTAATTGTTCCTTTAAAAAAAATGAAGTGACCCTCTTTAGCTGTTTTTATTAGTTTTAGTTTGGAGTCTCCTTGTTTTAGTGTCATTTGCATGGAATACTTTTCCCACCCTTTCACCTTAAAATAGTCTCAGTAAACTCACATCATGTGGTGCAAGGTTCAAGCCAACCTGACCTGGACCCCTGGAGAAGCTCCAGACTAGAAGGGTGAGAACTAGCTGGTCCCTCCAGTACAAAATCAAAAGTGAAACCCTGCAGCCTAGACCAGCCAGCCTTTCATAACTAATAAGAAGACAACGAAGCCATCTGAAGAAAACAAGCAAAGTCAGCCTTCAACTTAATGAAAAAAACACTTGAGTTTTGTAATAGAATACAAACAACAAACAAATCCACATGCAAAAGCACAATGAAAAAACAACAGCATGGAAAAACCAAATAATAAATCCAGACAAAGTTCTACCAGCCCTATAGAAGACTCCTACAATGAGAACTCCCTGGAGGTAACCCAGGATACAGCTCTTAAAAAGAAATATCATAGACATACTCAAAGTAATCAAGAAATAGGAGCAAAACAGAGACAAACGAATCAAAGAACTAGAAGTAGAGAACAATAAAACTTTTTTTAACATTTTTTTATTGATGCTTTGTGCATTTCATACATCATTTTCCAATTCAGTTCAGGCATATTTCCCTTTCCCTTCCCCCACACCCCCACCCCATCCCAGATCATACATTCTGCCATAACTGTCCTGCATCTTTCTCTCAGTTTTTTTTTCATTTTTAGCTATAAGTGATAATCCATGAGTACAAGCATCCTTCATGTAAAACCAATTTGCAGGCTGTTGTGCCCAAACCCACACAGCCCCACCATCCAGTGGAGGGTGAGGGGTTGTATGTTCAATCAAGTTGATCAAATGAGTGTCCAGACTACATTGCTGTAGTTTCACCATTCACCCCAATCGCAGCCCTTACATTCTACCATGCCCCCTCTTCCACAGATTGAACCAATTTGCAGGCTGTGTGCCCAAACCACACAGCCCCACCCATCCAGTGGAGGGGTGAGGGGTTGTATGTGCATCAGTGGAGCAAATGAGTGTCCAGACTACATGCTGTAGTTTCACCTCACTCGCCTCGCGCCTCCACTGCATCCATCAGCCTCTTACAATTCTAACCATGCCCCCCTCGTTCCTACAGAGTGTTCTCTAGGCTAGACACAGGCTACTTAGGATGGAATAGAAGAGCAAAACAGATGACACTCTCATCTGGACTGGTTGTCGTGAGACTCTGGTCAAGTTATGGCTGTTTCATGCTCTCATGAGCTGACAGTTTGTCCAGGCGAAATAGCCTATTCAATCCATAACGGGTATTGGCACTAGCATCCAGAGTAGGCAGTACCATTCGTCATTGTATTTTGGTTCTGTGCACTCTTGTGTTTACTTTCACGCAGCATGATTGTCCACTCTAGCTCCAGCCATTCCTGCAAAGCTTCCTGTGATGTCGTCCCTGTTTCACTTTACTGCTGCATAGAGACTCCATTGGGGTAGATGTAAGCCACACATTGTTCTCGTATCCATCGTCAGTTGGAGAGTGCATTTAGGTGCTTGGTCAGCATCTTCTTGGCTACTATGGTGACAGAGGAGCTGAGATAATCATGAGCCATGCATGTATCTCCCCCCCCCCTTGACCTCGGCTACCCCCACTCTGACCGAGACCCGACACCCCTACCACCCCCCCACCTGCCACCCCCCCTACTCCACCCCACCAATGCTTCGGTACAACTGCTGGTCGTGCACCCCCACCCCCCTCACCTCCACCCCCACCTCCAACAAACCCCCCCCCCACACCCCCCGCCCACCACCCACACCCCCTCTCTCCCGACCCTCTTTCCCACCCCGTAGACCCCCGTGCTGCAGCCCCCCTCATCCCCTCCGCTTCGCAACACCTCACCCCCCCCGCCCGAACTCACCATGTTCCCTTTCCCTGCCCACCAACCGGCTAACAAAACGCACTGGGCAGTAATCTTGAGGGTAATGCCAGGAGTGGTATGGCTGGGTCGGGTGGCATTCATCCAAAGCTTCAGGGTTCTCCACACTGCGTTCATAGTCTTAAGATTACATTCCCACAGCATGAAGGAGTGTTCCGCTTTCCCCACAACTCTCCAGAATCTGGTATCATTTGTTTTCTTGATCCTACAGTCTACGAGGAAGATGATATCTTAAAGTGGTTTTGATTTGCATTCCTTATGATTAGTGAGTGGCAGTTCTTGAGGTGTTTCTCAGACATCTCTAATTCCCTCGCTTGTGAAGTCTCTGGTCAGTTCTTTGCTCCATCATTGAGCGGGTCGGTTGTTTTCTTTTTTCTTTTTTTGTTTGGTAGTTATACATCTGGAAATCAATGCTTTGTCAGATGTATCTGCAAGTGAAGGTTTCCTCCCACTCTGTGGGATTTCTCTTCACTCCTTGATTGTTTCTTTTGATGTACAGAGCTTTTGAGTTGATGAGGTACCATTTGTCAATTGTCGACCTTAATTCTTGTGCAGCTGCTGTCTGATTTAGGAAAAGTCTTTTCCTACGCCTATGTCTTGTAGTCGGCTGCCAACTTTTTCTTCTATCACCTTCAGAGTTTGGGGTTTCACGTTGAGGTCTTGAATCCATCTGGAGTTGACTTTTGTACAGTGAGAGGTAGGGGTTTAATTTCATTCTTCTACAAGTGGTGATCCAGTTTTGCCAACACCACTTGCTGAAGATGCTGTCTCTTTTCTCCATTGTGGTTTTTGCCCCTTGTCAAATAGGAGATGGCTGAAATTGTTGTGCTCAGATTGGATCTTCGGTTTTGTTCCATTGGGTCAACAGGTCTGTTTTTGTGCAGTACCAGGCTGTTTTTATGACTATAGCCCTGTAGTATAGTTTAACCTGGTATAGAGATCCCTCCTGTGAGCTCTTTTCACTCAGGTTTGATTTGGTATTTGGGGTATTTTGTTTTTCCGAATGAATTTAAGAACTTTGTTTCCAAGCCTGTGAAGAAACTCTTGGGATTTTGATTGGGATGGCGTTAAATCTATACAAGAGTTTCGGTAAAATGGACATTTTTACAATGTTAATTTTCCCAATCCATGAGCATGGGAGGTTTTTCCATCTCTGTATCTTCTTCAATTTCTCTTTAAGGGTTTAAAATTTTGTGAGAGGTCTTTGGTGTCTTTGGTTAGGTTTGTTCCAGGTATCTTATTGTTTTTGAGGCGATTTGTGAGTGGGAGGTCCTCTTGAATTCTTTCTCCAGTTGCTGTTCTTGGTGTAAAGAAAGGCATTGATTTTTTAGGTTAATTTTGTATCCTGCCACTTTGCTGAAGCTGTTAATCGTTTCTAGTTTGGACTCCCTTTCCAATTAGTACTCCTTTAATATCCTTTTCTTGCCTTATTGCTCTAGCAAGTTGTTCAAGCACTATATTGAAGAGGACTGGTGATAGGGGGCAGCCTGCCGAGTTCCTACCTTAAAGGGAATGTTTCCGTCATTTCCCCATTTAGGATGATATTGGCTGTGGGTTTCCTGTATATGGTTTTGATTACATTGGAGAATGATCCCTCCAATCAATCCTTCTAGGACTTTAAAGCATGAAGGATGCTGGATTTTGGTCAAAGGCTTTTTCAGCATCAATTGAGATTATGGTGTGGTTTTTGTCTTTGATTCCGTTTAGGTGTTTGATGATGGTTATTGATTTTTCGTATGTTGAACCATCCCTGGCATCTCTGTATGAATCCAACTTGGTCATGATGGCATGATCTTCTTGATGTGGGTCTGTATGCGATTTGCCAGTAATTCTGTTTAGAATTTTGCATCTGTGTCATGAGGGAGATGGGTCTAAATTCTCCTTTTTGTTTGTTTTTGCCTGGTTTTGGTAATAGAGTGATGTTGGCTCATATAAGAATTTGGGAGAATTCCCTCTGATTGTATACTTCTAAACAGTTTCAGAATAATGGTTGTAGGTCTTTTTTGAAATGTTTTATAGAATTCTGCTGTGAAACCGCTGGGCCGGGGCTTTTTTTTTAGTTGGAGGCTTCTTACTACATCCTCTATCTTCATATGTTATGGGTCTGTTTAAGGTTGCTGGTCTCCTCTTGGCCAAGCTTTGGTGATCCCAGGATTTCAGAATATTATCCATTTCTTCTAGATTTCAAACTTGGTAGAATATAGTTCTTGTAATATTCCCATATAATTTTCTGATCTTTTCATGTCCGTTGTGATATTTCCCTTTCATCACAGATTGTATTGATTTGGAGTTGTTCCTTCTTTCTTTTGTTAACTGGGCCTAGAGGTCTGTCTATCTTGTTTATTCTTTCAAAGAACCAACTTTTGGCTTCTTTGATTTTTTGTATTGTTTTCTTGTTTCTATTTCATTGATTTCTCTCTGATTTTTGTTATTTCTTCCTGTCTGTTGCGTTTAGGGTTCATCTGTTGTTGCCTCTCAAGGCTTTAGCTGTAGTGTTAGATCATTTACTTGTGCTCTTTCTGTTTTTCTAATGTAGGGCACCCGGGCTATAAATTTCCCTCTTGGACTGCTTTTAAGGTATCCCATAAGTTTGTTGTGTTGTATTGTCATTGTCATCAGTTCCAGGAATGTTTTTATTTCTTTCTTTAATCTCTCCTTGACCCATTCATTATTCAAGAGTTGTTTGTTTAGTCTCCATGTGTTCTTGTAGGCAGGAGGGCTTGTACCTGGTGTTGAGTGTTGAGCTTCATTGCACTGTGGTCTGACAGGATGCATGAAATTATTCAATCTTTTTGTATTTGTAGAGGTTTCTTCTGTGTCCCAGGATGTGGTCAATTTTGGAGAATGTTCCGTGGGGTTGCTGAGTAGAAAGTGTATCTCTGGTATTAGGAGGGAATTTCGGTAGAGTTCTATGAGGTCCATTGGTGTATCATACGTTCAGTTCATGATGTCTCTCTGTTTTATTTTTGTCTGTTGACCATCAAAGGACTCAGTGGGGTATTGAAATCTCCCACATGAGTGTGCTGGGGTTAGTCCTGTGACTTGTGGTCCTGAAGAATTTTTATTTATAAGGTTTGGTGCACCAGAATTTGGGGCATATATATCATAATTGTGAAATCTTCTTGGTGGATTGTTCTTTGATGAAAATATAATGGCCTTCTTTGTCTCTTCTGATTTCTTTTTACTTGTGATTCTATTTTATCCGATATTAAAATAGCAACACCTGCTTTCTTTTTGTAACCATTTGCTTGGAATATTTTTTTCCATCCTTCACTTTAAGGTGGTGCCTGCCTTGAAGGTAAGATGTGTTTCTTGCAGACAGCATATCGATGGATTGTTTCCTAATTCCAGTCTCCCAGTCTATGTCTTTTGATTGGGAATTAGTCCATTAAATTATTAAGGTATGACTGATAGGTTTGTGTTGCTTCTTTAGCCTTTATTACCATTGCGGTTTTGATTTAGGTTTCTACTCTGCAGTTATGCTTTTATTGATTTCTCCTTCTGTTGCTGGGGTTGGTTGCTCCTTTCTTCTGTTCTTTGAATTGCTTCAGTATTCTCTGAAGGTTGGTTTTTCCGGACATGAATTCTTTCAAGTTTTTTATGTCATGGAAGATTTCCTCTCTCCTTCCACTATGATTGACATTTTTGCTGGGTATAGTAACCTGGCTGGCATCCATGTCTCAACACTGGGAATGTCTTTCTCAAGGTTCTTCTTGCCTTCATCGTTGCTGTGAGAAGTCCGTTGTTATTCTGATAGGTTTCCCCTTATAGAGTCACTTTGTTTTTCTCTTGTCGCTTTAAAAGAATTTTTTCTTTGTTTGGGTGTCCAGCATTTTACTATGGGGTGTGGCGTGGAGAATTTCTTTCGATCTTGTCTGTTTGGAGTTCTATGTGCTTCTTGTATTGGTATGGTTTGTCCTTTTTAGTTTGGGGAAGTTTCATCTATTATTCTGTTGAAGATCTGATCAATACCTTTCTGTGGGATTCTTCTCCTTCCTCTATCCTATGATGCGGAGGTTTGATCTTTTCATAGTGTCACGCCAGCTTGGTTGTTCCATTTTTGTGTATTTTTAAATTTTTCATAATCTTTCCTTGAGGTTTTTAGTGTTCGGGTGTTGCCCTCCAGGTCTGATATTCTTTGTTCTGCCTTCCTCATTCTGCTCTGAGGCTTTTTTCATTCCTTCCTCTTGAATGGAGGAGTGTTTGATTCCTTTTTCAGTTCTCCTCTCTCTGATTCTTAGTGTTTCTATTTCTTTGTTGGAGCTTTCTCGATCTCTTTTTTGAGCTCTTTTGTTTTGCTGGTGTTTCTTTTTCTTTTCAGCATGGGATCTTTCAGTGTTTCTACTTCTTCCGGAGCTTGTTCATTCTCTCTCTCTCGGTCCTTTCTCTTTTCTTAGTTCTTAATTTGTTCTTTATGGTCTTGTAGTTCTTTAAGTATGTTCCCAATGTGTTTCTGAGGTCTGTGTCCGGGGGCATCCCCGGAGGGATTCCACTGCAGGAGTCATCCATAGGGTTGGTAAACTTGGCGTGGAGATTATCCTGCCCTTTCCAGTGTAGTCTCTCTTCGTGATCCTGGCATATGGGCTTCTCCTTGCCTGTATTCCAATTCCTAAATGCCTCTTCATTGTGTTGAAGGCTGCTTTGCTTGCCTCCTATATGCCTTCTTCGTAATGTCAGTTGGCGGGGGGGGGGGGGGGGGGGGTTCTTCAGCCCGTGCCCCGGCACCTTCTGCTGGGCTCAGGAGATCTCCGAGAACAATAAAACTTAAAGAACACACAGACAAATTAATCAAAGAACTACAAGGAAAGAATGACAAACTCCAGAAGTGGAAATACTGAATAAATCTCAGGCTGAAATGAAAAAAGAAATGAAACACTCATCTGGTCAACAGGAAAGGTTGGGAGAAAGCCTTGGTAACCAAATGGATGAAACAGAAAATAGAATATCAAGACCGGAAGATAACATGGAAGAATTGGAATGCTTAAGCAAAGATTATGAAAAAAAACTTTAAAAACACAAGAATGGGATAATCAGAAAAATGTGGGACACCATGAAAAGACCAAACCTATGCATCATAGGTAGAAGATGAAGAATCCCAGGATAACAGTATTGACCAGATCTTCAACAGAATTACAGAAGTAACTTTCCCCTAATTAAGGAAAGACAAACCCATACAAATACAAGAAACACATAGAACATCAGATAGACAGGACCAGAAAAGAAATTCCCCATGACATATCATAGTAAAAACACTGCATGCTCAAAACAAGGACAGAATACTGAAAGCCACAAGAGAAAACCAAGAAGTCACATATAAAGGGAAACCTATCGGAATTACAGCAGATTACTCAATGCAAATAATGAAAGCCAGAAGAGCCTGGACCAATGTATCCCCAGTTCTAAATGACTATAGATGCCAACACAGGTTACTTTACCCAGCAAAAATGTCTATTATACTTGAAGGGGAAATAAAAATCTTCCATGAAATAAATGGGCTGAAAGAATTCATGTCCAGAAAAAACATGGCAGCTGAGAACCACCTATAACTCTAGTTCCAAGGTAATCTGACACCCTCTTCTGACCTCCACTGCACTGCATGACATGGGTACACAAACCTACATACAGACAGTACACACACACACACACACACACACACACACACAAATAAATAAATGCTTCAGAGTTTGTGGGGAAAGGGGAACACTCATCCATTGCTAGTGGGAATGCAAACTCGTGCAACCCCTATAGAAAGCAGTGTGGAGAACTCTTAAAAGACTCAGAATGAACCTACCACCTGACCCAGTCACACGACTTCTGGGTAGATACCCACAAAATCATCCTATTGCATAGATACATGTGCAACCATGTTTATTGCAGCTCTATTCACTATAGTGAAGAGCTGGAAGCAACCCAAGTGTCCCTCAACTGATGAGTGGCTAAAGAAAATGTGATACATCTACTCAATGCAATTCTATGCAGCAGTAAAGAAAGACAACATCATGAAATTTGTGGGTAAATGGATAGAACAAGAAGCCATTATGCTAAGTGAAGTAACACAGTCCCAGGAAAACAAATTATGTATGGTGTCCCTTGTTTGTAGATCCTAGCACCAAATCCTTATTTGTAAGCAAATAAGTATTTTTTTTCTTTTTTAGTAAATATAATACCTGATGCCACTATTTCAAAAAGTACATTAAAACATGTATCAACTTGCTATGTAATTTAGGAATGTAAAGTAATATTTCTTTTTACCTGCATGCAACTCTACTGTTAAAATGTGGATCCCCGGGGGCTGGAGAGATAGCCTAGCGGTTAAGAGCACCGACGCTCTTGCAGAGGACCCGGGTTCGATCCCCAGCACCCACATGGCGGCTAAGAACCGTCTGTAACTCCAATTCCAGGAGAACTCCAGTTCCAGGGGAATCCGAGACCCTCTTCTGACCTCCGCGGCATTGCACGACACGGGTGCACAAACCTGCATGCAGACAGTTACATGTATAAATACCAAAAATAAAAAAAAATAAATAAATAATAAAAAATTAAAAAAAAAAAATGTGGATCCCCTCCAGACAGGTGCAAAGTCAGTGAGGTGCAGGTAAGGTAAGGTGGATCTGCCTTGACTCTTGGGGGGCTCAACACCCGCCCCTGGAAGTTCCCAGCTTGGGCTCCAGATAAGCACATGGAGTCAGTGAGGAAAAAGAAGCACATAGAACACCAAACAGACAGTCTTCAGTTTAACAAAGAAACACTTGAGCTTCATACCAGAATCACAAACAACAAAAGAAATCCACATGTCAAAATATCAATGAAGAATCAATATCATGAAAACCCCAAATAGGTCTCCACTAAATAGTACCAGTACTGTAGAAGAGTTCTACACTGAGGACCCCCTAGACATAACCCAGAACACAGAACTTAAAAGAACTATCATAAACATGATCAACGAATTCAAGGAATTTAAAGAACACACAAACAAATGAATCAAAGAACTATAAAAAGATAGGGATAATCTAAAAGAACATATGGGGGCTGGAGAGATGGCCTAGTGGTTAAGAGCACCAACTGCTCTTGCAGAGGACCCGGGTTTGATCCCCAGCACCCACGTGGTGGCTGAGAACCATCTTTAACTCCAGCTCCAGGGGAATCTGACGCCCTCTTCTGACCTCCACGGTATTGCACAACACAGGTGCACAAACCTGCATGCAGACAGTACATTCATACACATGAAAAATAATAAAATTTAAAAAAAAAGAATATATGGGTAAGCTTCTGAGTGGCCTCACAAAAGAGACAGAAATACTGAAGAAAACTCAGGCTAAAATGAAAAAAGGGAATGAAACACTGAATTAGCCATCTGGAAAGGACAGGAGAAAGCCTCAGTAAAAGAAAGAATGCAGTAGAAAACAGAATATCAAGAATGGATGATAAAGTGGAAGAATTGGAGCACTCAAACAAAATGGAAAAGGTGTGATGCTGATTTGAAAATTTTAAGAGAGCAGTTGGCAGAGAATGAGGCAGAAAATTTCCAATGAAGGATGTTAGTAATAACCACTGGCTGTGTATGAAATGATTTCATATATTGCAAAATGGTTCATGTACAAGTGTCTCTGTGTTCATTTATCTTGAACTTTAGATTGATCCTTTTAGAAATTGTGTTAGAGTTTCCATCCTAATGTAAAAGAAGTATTATGAGAAAGATAAATAAGTGGTGGCTTTTAGTCAAGTGGCAAAGACTTTTCAATTCAAGACAGGTCAGGAAGAGAGAGTAGTGTGAGGAAAATAAATGAGAAGAAAGTCTGAGTGAGAGCAACCAGGGATATCTGCTGGGTTGTCCTCCATCTGTAACCCAATTCCTCTTGCCAACCCATAAAACAATGAGGAACAGCCAAAGAGATGTACTTTGATATGCCACGGCAGGAGTAAAGGACCTTCAGGGATGCTGTAGTTGAGCTACATCTCAAAAGTGGGAGATTTACCATTGTACATTCACATCCCTGTAACAGTTTCCATTCCCATCTTTACTGTTCATGAGTGTTCTGATTCCCTGCATCTTACCATCTTTGATACCTCCATCCAACAAGGGTTTCTGGTACTTTGAAAGCAAACAAGTCCACAGAGAAGGGAAGGTCATAGAGATTTTTAAAAATAATAATAAAAAAAAACTTAAGAGAAATAAAAATAATGCTAGAAATGGTTTTGATCTGATTACAGGCAGGCATCTGAATATAATTTTCAAAGGATAAGTACTCATGAACTTATACAAATGGGCCAGATAATAATGCTCCCAGCTGTCAAAGGTAGAAAGAAAAGTCAAGGAAACAAGTCCCATGTCACAGGCTGGAGAGCCAAAATCCCAGACAGGGTAATAAAGTGCTTGTCTGTCTGTTTGTTGGTTTATTTGATCCTTGTTGTAATCATTTTACCATATGAGAGAAGACAAACTAGGGTTTCCAACATCATGCTCTTTTGGGTCCATGAGAAATCTTCATGTCTTCCTAACAAGGATGTGTTACATGGTTATGTAGTATAGACTAGCACTGCAAACACCATGAAATCCTGACCTGGAGTTTCTCTTCTGGATCCTGCCCATGGAATCTCCTTCTTGGAGCAACATTCCTTGGCTGTGTGGTATCTCTGTCACTGCTAAAATAAACTTCCTCCAGCTTAGAAATGAAATATCTAGGGGCTGGAGAGATGGCCTAGCGGTTAAGAGCGCCAACCGCTCTTACAGAGGACCCAGGTTCGATCCCCAGCAACCACATGGCGGCCGAGAACCGTCTGAAACTCCAATTCCGGGAGAACTCCAGTTCCAGGGGAATCCGACACCCTCTTCTGACCTCTGCGACATTGCACGACACGGGTGCACAAACTTGCATGCAGACAGTACATTCATACACATACGGAAATAAATTAAAAAAAAAAAAAGAAATGAAATATCTATGTCTTTTCCTCCAAACCCAACTGCTGCATCTGCCCAGATATCTTAACCAGTGTCTATCCAAGAAACATTCATGAAATGATAAAATGAACATTTGCTTCCTACTGAGTGAGGAGAAAGCAAACTCAGGAATGAGTCTCACCATATGACAGAGATGAGAAAATGCCCAGAGTCTTAATAATGAATTTTCTCCGGGATAACACAGAATACTAGAATTAAGACTCCAAGTTCCCCTTCCATTGTGTTCAACTGCTTCCAGCTGCCCCTTGCTACTTTCTGAACGTCTCTGGTCCACCTTGCTTCTTCTTAGCCAATAGCCAATCTCAGTACATTTAGATGCCTCATCCTTTGGGGCACATGGACTTATTTTCCCACATGACAAGGAAAGTCAGAAAGTTAACTATAGCAAGCACATGTGGGAATAAAGGGAGATGAGAACCGTTAGGCACTGTTAATGGTTCTCATCTCCCCTTATTCCCATATAAGGGCAAGTAGGTACAGGTTTGGAGAATTGTCTGGAATCACTTAGTCAAATCATGTATGCACAAACCTTGTCGCCCAGGGCCTCCCGAACTGGGGGTGAAAGAAGGTACTATTTCCATCCCTTGTTTCCTAGCCCAGTGTTTTCTCACTACCAAGGATACTAAGCATCGTTTAACAGATATCTTATGAAAATATATACTACAGCTTCAGGGATATCAGCATCCCACTAAATGTCATTGTCCTCACATAATCTACTCTCTTGGATCTATAAGGACACTCTAGCACAGTCTAGGGCCCTTAGTTCTTTATTGATATCATTAGTGAGGAGATGAATAAATTCTTTGATCATGTGCTCATTATGGCAACTGAATAAAAATAATAATCAAGATTTCCTTAGCCTCCAGATTTGATAGGTAGAACCATGTTCAGAATCCAGATAGTCTATGAGTCATTTGTGGCATTGCAAGCAGAAAAAGATACATCCATAGCTTAACATTTATCATCCTCAGGAATATCAACTGATGCCTCATTAAGAGTCAAAGTGATCCAGTGAAATATTTTCTAATTTACTTCTTCTTTCTTTGAGAATTTCGAACAATGTATGTTGATCACTCTCCATCCCCCAGATCCAGCCTCCCTGCCTTATTTATACAAATTTGTGTCCTCTTTTTTTAACCCATTGAGTCCATTTGGAGCTGCCCATATACTCTTCGGTATAAGGCCATCCATTAGACCATGGTTGACCTACCAGAGGCCACACCCTTAAAGTAAACCAACACTCCCTCCCCCAGAAGCTATCATTTCCCAGTAGTACCTCAGCCAGGCTACCACTTTGACTTGAGCTTGCATGGGTCTTGTTCATGTTGTCACAAATGTTCTGAGCTCATATGTGGGACTACCTTGTTGTATCTGGAAAGCATTGTTTTGTTTTAGCCATCCATTACACCTCTCTTAGGAGAAGGTGTAATAAAGATGTCCCATTGAAGGCTGGGAACTCCAAAGACATTTATTCTCTATCCCTTGATCAGCTGCAAATCTCTATATTAATCATCATCTACTCCAAAGGAAGTTTCTCTGATGAGGGTTAAGAGATGCACTAATATAAAGGTAGAGTAATGTCATTAGGAGTATATTTGATGCTATGTCCATTTAACAGAATAATAATAGTAGGGTTTCCCCTATGTCCTCTGATTTGTCTAACTAAAAGTTCTTGGCCCCAATAAGGGTTTCAGATATAGGTTCCATTGTGTGGAGTGAACCTTAAATCCAATCAGAGGAATCTTCTCTTATTTCCATAGCATTCATGCTACTATCCCCCCAGTGGGCAGCCTTTTTGTAACTCTCACAGTTCACAGCTGGGTAATAGTGATAGTTACTTTTCTCCTCCCATAGCTTGCATAGCACCTTCCAACATTATGAAAGCTATCCAGTAGATATGAAGCCCCCCGGGTCAGTATCAGCTAGACTCCAAATCCTACTACAGAGATACTTGCTCATCCATGTTAATTACTGCTGTATTCACAATTGCAAGGAAAAGGAATCAGCCTAGCTATCCATCAACTGATGAAGGATAATGGAAATGTGGTACATTTACACAATGGAATATTATTCATTCCACTGTTTAGGAAAATTGCAATTCTGAAATTTGCAGGATGGAACCGGACACAATCATTTTGAGGTAATCCAGATCCCCAAAAGACAAATGTCATGTGTTTTCTCTCATTTGTTAATATTAGCTTTGGATCTTAATATATGTGTATAATATATATTATATATGTCTCTTTTTTTAATTTTTATTTATTTCTGTATGTGTATGAATGTAGTGTCTGTATGCAGGTCTGTGCACCCGTGTTGTGCAATGCCGCAGAGGTCAGAAGAGGGTTTCGGATTCCCCTGGAACTGGAGTTCTCCTGGAATTGGAGTTTCAGACGCCTCTCGGCCGCCATGTGGGTGCTGGGGATCGAACCCGGGTCCTCTGCAAGAGCGGTCAGAGCTCTTAACCGCTAGGCCATCTCTCCAGCCCCTATAGGTCTCATTTTTTTAATGAGGGCTCCTCTTTTTTAATTTATTTATTATTTTTATGTGTATGAGTGTACTGTCTGCATGTAGGTTGGTGCACCCATGTCGTGCAATGCCGCGGAGGTCAGAAGAGGGTGTCGGATTCCCCTGGAATTGGAGTTAAAGACAGTTCTTAGCCACCATGTGGGTGCTGGGAATCAAACTCAGGTACTCTGCAAGAACAGTCGGTACTCTTAACCGCTGAGCCATCTCTCCAGCCCTATATATGTCTCATTTTTAATACACATAGAAGTCAGGAAGCCAGAAAGGGACCAAAGGCATGGGCAGGGGAACTTTCAAGGGAGGGGAGACAGAACACAGGTGTATAAAGGGAAAAAGAGGAATAATGGAAGAAGGATTAAATGGGATGGGGGATGGGAGGGCAGGGTAGAAGGTGTATGGGGAGAGATGATAACACTAAGACCTTCTGAAAGAGTTATATGCAAGCCTACTACCATAGATGCTTATAAGCTTCTACATATATATGCACATGTATATGAATATATATAATTCATATATATCCATATATGAATTACCCTATAACAGAGCAACAATGATGCCCCTACTGGGCACCACAAGCTAATAATAAAATGTCCAGAACTTGACAGTAAGACCCTATTATTGAAGGCACTACATACTTGAGTCAGTGTAATTATTATTCAACCAAACAGTTGGTTCATGTCCCTGAGAGATGGAACCTTTTGAAAGCTCATCTTTAATCTCTGTTATTGAGGGGCTGGAATCAGCAGTACTTCGACACCTTTGCTGATGGGGAATCCTTACAATTGGCTCATGCACGAGGCCATCTCATTAGGCAGAACATAAGCCTAGCTGAGAACAGAAGCAAGCTAGAAGCAGTTTAAACAGACATCTGACCTTCCTCATTGTTCACCAACTCCCGAGTGTCTGATGCTTTCTTAATACTAAATGTGATGCCTAAATCACATATTTTGCATTCACATTCAGAATTTCTTTCATGTGGTATTTTCCACATCTCTTGGATTTAATATGCTATTCTAGTTCCTATTAGATAGCTGACCAACCAGTGAAGAGTGTCCACTGTTCAAGGGTCCAGGAAAATCTGTCAGAACAGCTGTATTGATTGCACCTCTAACACAGGAAATATTTCCCCAGTTTCTTTTTGTTTATTTTTAAAAATAAAAATCATTTTGTTGTAGCTGGACATGGTGGTGCATGAGTTTAATACCAGAACTCAGGAGGCAGAGGCTCTCTGTGAATTCAAGGCCAGCCTGGTCTACATAGTGATTTCCAGGCCAGCTGGAGCTACAGGAAGACCCTGTCTGAAAAAGATCAAAAAGATCACTTTACTGTAATGAACTCACAAATAAAAATGTCACACAGCTAGTTGAAGATATCACACAAACACTTACCCAGTCTCAAACTATACATCTCAGTGAATAGCTACACAGTTCAAATGGCCATTATGAAGCCATGGGGTTTCACTTAGGGTTTTACACTTCTGTCAAATATATTTTTATGCACTTGTCCACCACAAAAAAAAAAAAGAAAAGAGAACCCCATGACAGGGTTGAAACTAGAAACCCAGTTGCTGTTCTACTTGCTTCCTGAACAGAAGTTTACATAACTTTACTTACGCTATCATGAGCTTACAACAGCAAATTAAGACTAATTGTAAACAACCTCTGTATTTATTCCTCCAAATTCTGGTCAAAAGAATAACTGTCTCACGGTGCATATGACAAGACTACATACAATGCAATAAAGGCATATAGTGCAGAAGACATAGTTGGAATGGGGCATGAACCACCTCTATAATGTAAGGTACCTAGACCAGGTGAGTCCAGTCTCCACTGCATCATATCTGTTATATGATAGTTTAATGTTCTGACCTCTAAATTCATAATTTGTATATCTGCCTTCACAGCTTATAATAAGCAGTCTCACCCTATATCCTGTTGGTCTTTCATGGTATTGGGTATTGGAACTTTGGAGAGTTAATGAATTTGCTATTAGCTCCTGCAACCCTATTTAACAAGACCATTGCCAGTATCATTAACTGGCCAGGCATTTTTATACCTTCATAAGATCTTCTAAGTGATGTAGTTGAAAGACCTGCTTATATCAAACTCCGTGCTTGATTCATAGCCTTTTTTTCTTAATTCACTCTGAATATCACCTAAAATTGATACCTTTTCTAGGTACCCAATAAACATGTATTTTATAATATATAAATATATTATATATATATATATATATATATATATCACACAAATGGGGCAGATTCCGTTTCAAAACTTCAAATACTTTTAAGCACTGTGTCTTACATTAGCTTTTTTCTATGTTTTATTTAACATTTTAGAATTTCATCTATGAATATAATTTTTTATCCTAACTACCCCCACTCCCTACTTCAAACTTTCTACACCCCTCAGCAAGTCTTCTCCCAAGTTCATGTCCTCTTAAAAAAATAAATAAATAATTTGGCCAGGCATGATGGCATGCGCCTTTAATCCCAGAACTTGGGAGGCAGAGGCAGGTGGATCTCTGTGAGTTCAAGCCCAGCCTGGTCTACATAGGGAGTTCCAGGACAGCTGGAGCTATAGGGAGACCCTGTCTAAAAAAGACCAAAAAGGAAAAAATAATAATCCACCAAGTCCAATTTACACATGGGCACAAGACCATGGTGATAGAGACAGGTTGCTCAAATGCAATCAGCCAGACTCCTGAACCCTAAATCACTGACTTAGTAGGCCTTTAGATAATTTACAGAGTGCATGAATCTCATGAGGATATCTAGAAGGCTTGCAGTATCCTGCTCTGCAGATTCTATGAATACAGGATCATCAACATATGAATCACTGATCTGTTCTATGAAAGGTAAGATGGCCCAGGGCTATAGTTTTGATGTTAGTATCACAATGACATCATTTTCCTTTAAAAAAAAAAAAAGGAAATTCTGTCATTTTAACATCATAGATGAATCTGGAAGAGCCTGGGATAAGTGAAATCAATTGGAATCTAGAGGACACTAGACTAGGTGAAACAAATCAATCAGAAAGCCACACATGGCCTGATTCCACTTATAAAGGGGCCACTGAAATAGGTAAATCTGTAGAGACAGAATACAATGATGGTGTTGCGTTCCAAGACCTGTTCCAAGGCTGGAGGTGCCAGCATCTGCGGTGAGAAGCTGTCAAGTTCCTGTGGGCACATACATCTCTTAGTACTCTTATTTCCACATGTTCCAAAGAATCTCCACCAACCATAATGTTAACATTTCTAGTCTATCACTATTAAGGGGACTTACATGCATGCCAGTCCAAAAAGGTTTAGGAGCAAAGAGCTATTTAAAAACCCAAGGAGCAACTGTAATCCAAGACAGACAGAAATTGATATGAATATACTCAATATTTTATGCCTCTAACATGTACAGTTATCAGTCCTGTGATTCATAACATTTGCCAAATATTCACCCTCAGGACTAAGCTTCAGTTTTACACTGTTGTTATTTCCTTGATAATTTACCCTTTATCTGCTATGTCAATTCTTACACCCTAGCTAGCATTCTATGCATTAAAAAAGGAAAACTGGAAAGTATTTCCAGTTAAATCTGTCATGCATGGAAGACTAAGGTCAAATGTTTCATATACCCAAGAATAATGGCTCCTGGGAGATGTGCTGAGACACCAGCATCTGCTCCCAATAGAAAGAGAAGAGAAAGAAAATATCTGTAGTACCAACACTATCAACACCACACAAGAACCTTATTCCATACCAGAAAACCAAGAACCTGAAATAATGTGTGATTGTGGGCAATAGGGATAGAAGAGCCTCCCTGGGTGAAGCTGAAACTCTGAACCCAAATAGACAGACATGGGTAGAAACCCAATGCCAAGACAATATGTAAATAGCTGAACAGTATTCAACTTTGCCCAGGCTTTGTCCACATATTATAGGATAATTTAAGACTTAGCAAAATGTTTAGATTAGTTAAATTTGGTTGTAGGTTTTGGTGAAAATGGTAATACGTTTGAACTAATTGGGAATATAAAATGTTAATTGTTTTATTTATAATTTGTATTGAACTTCCAACAATAACTTTGGGGTTAGGGTACACAAATGGTCTCTATTTTTCTGTGTTATACAATATCACCTTGTAACACTTTCTTTTACTTGTAGGATAATTTAAAGGAATTAAGTTTAAGTTTACTTCCCAAATAAGTAGCACACAGTCAATGATAAACTGTTTGGGTAAATTTAATGAAAATTTATGCCTTGGTTCCTGTTTATGGGTATGTGTAATACAACTTAGGCATCTATAGGTCAAAACATAAAAATTTAAAAAACAAAAAGAGGGAGGTGGGAGGTGGCGTAGTATTACTTCTGGGATACAAATGGAAAACTCTGTGTTCCAAACCTATTGATAAATTTTCAATTTTGAGATCTTGAAACTAACAATGGGAGGAGATTTGTATGTTCCCACAGGTAAAAACACCAATCTAAATGCCTGAAAATGTACAACTTTTGGCTGTGCAGGATGGACTGGGAAATGCCAGCAGAGAGGCTGACCCATCTGAACATTAAAGAAAGAGGAACCTCAGACTGCCTGAGTCACAGACACTGAGCATCTCTCTGAATTCTAATTGGGTTAACTGTTTATAATGGGCCCTAATGAAGTTTACCTTCCAGATGCTGAGAAACCTTCCTACCTCTCCCCTTTATAGGAAAAAGAAAAACATGATGGTACTGAAATCATTCCCTAACTGTAAATTAGAGCCAACTGTTATAGTGGTAATTTCTTATAAAACAGGTATAACTACCCTTTTTTAATTGACTGATAGGCATAGGAACTGTGAAAGGATAATTCTCTATCTAGAGCCAAATTCAATAGTAAAGTCTTTATAAGCTGTGTAATTAAGCAAAATATATTAGTACAGGAAAGCTCTGATATCAGCAATGAATTATTCTGCCTAGGAGATGTTGGCTAGGGGATTCAAACCCCCCCCCAAAATATAAAGGCCTTTTGCCTATAAGTGGGATATATGCAAGGAGAAAGGCAGTAAGTCCCTGTTGTCGAAGACCTGGTGTGAGCATGAAAAAAGTTATGAGACGTCACTTGCTAGCGTACAACTGGCCTCTGAAATGCTAGAGAGCGTTACCAAAGGCCACTACAGCAATACAGCAAAATATTGGTCTCCCTGAGACAAACAAGACTCCTCCGAAAATATCAGCTACACCTCAACAGCCTGGAGATACAGTGCAACAGTGGCAGCCAAGTGTCTATATTATATCCCAAAACTATTTGGCTATTAGCTCTCTCCTTGGAGGAATAACTCACAGCAGATGCCACAAGCTTATGTCCTCTAGTGGTTAGGAGATGTTATAAGCCACAATAAGAACTTGTCACCCTTTATAGAGAAACCACAGTTTGTGGATTAGCATACCATCCAAACATCTATGTCTATGCTCACAGCTTAGCTTGCCATAATAATTAGTACTGCTTAAATGCCTGCACATCTAATTGCTTGTGCTTTGTTAGTAGGATTAAAAAGATGTCCCTGGATAAGCTGTCAACCCATGAAGGGGCACAACCTGAACAGACTAGAGTCCAAAATGACATCTCCAAAGAAAATAGACTGTTTTGCTTCTCACCCACTAGTGCCCCTTTCCCAAAGCCTAGGGAACAACTTGTGTAAGAGTAGGCATGGTAGAATGTAAGGGCTGTGGAGAGATTGGGGTGAATAGTGAGACTACAGCAATATAGACTGGACTTCTATTTGATCAACATGCTTGTGCATACAAGCTTCTCCAACTGGACTATGGGAACCTTGGGTTGTTCAAAATTTGGACATAGATACTTGCAAATTGGTTTTACATGAATGTTACTTACATTCATTGCTTATGCTTAATAATTTGGCTCACTTCAAAAAAAATGCACCAATTACCTAATTGTATGGCAAACTGAGCAATGTCAATGTTATCTGAAAACAACTGTGCAATTATATTGTAGAAGCCCTTAAAAAATAAATAAATAAAAAGAAAGGGAACAGAAATGAAACAAAGAGAGAAAAACAGGAAAAGTCAGCATTAAGAAAACTTTCAAGAGAAAAGTAGACTTTGGTTTGTTGGTTGATGTTTTTTAGTTTTAGGGGTCGTTGGTTGGATTGTTGATTGGTTTGTGTGAGTGTATGTGTGTGTATAGGTGTGTTGTATGTTTACCTGTAAATGTATGAACATGCATGGCTATATGCACTCACAGAGGCCAGAGGATATCAGGTGTCCACTCTACTCCCTTGAGACAAGGTTTCCCATTAAACCCAGAGCTAAGGGCCACCCTTGAGGCCAAGCAACACTCCTGTCTCCATTCCCCACAGTGTTGGCATTACAGGTACATGTGAAGCATGCTGAACTTTTATGTGGGCGGGATTTGAACTCAGGTCTCCATGCTTGAGTAGCAATTACTCATACTTACTGAGTCATCTCTCCACCTCTTGAGTTTTGCAAGATGCAAATAAAAGCTATAAAACCAACCCAATAAAGAAAATCTATCAGAAGATAGATTTGGAGACTTTGTCTAGAGCTGAGGGAGAAGGTTCTCATAGCACATTGGCTTATTATTCTGTCTGTATCCTATCTGGGTTTAGTATTTGTCATACAATCATAATTTTTAATCTGTTCCTTTGAAGTAAACCAGAATGGATTTGACACTTTCAATTTCACTCCAACTTTTACCAAGGTCTTCTCTTACAGTGTATGTGATGACTCCCCCAAATAAAAACCCATCTGGTTTTCTTGTTTCCAATAATAGCAAGACTCATTTCTTTTCTGAAGGACAATATACACTGAACCTACTGTGAAAGCAAGTTCACTCAGATGTGCATGGCTCAGGAGAGCTGACACTTTTCAGCCAAAAATGGTCAGGGAAAATCAACATTACCACACTCCAATTGTGCTCACCAAATGTGCTATGCTCCATCATGCCACTCGAGAATACCATGAAACCAGGACACCAACTGGGACGAACTGTGGGAATGATGAAACTTAAGGCTTCCGATGAATATGAAAAATGTGTAGGAATTGAAACCGTAGTCCTGCCACAGAGCAAAGAGGAGGGGCCCAGAGTGTTCTGGTCACAGCACTTCACTGTTTAACGTGGGATGTAAAGCATAGCTCTAACTATGGTGCTTATACTACCTTCTAACTCTATCTCTGTCTCGGCCTCCCGAGTCCTTGGATTAGAGCCATGTGCCACCACAACAAGATACTGTTTGTTTTATTATTGGACGTTTTTGAAATACTGCTCTTGGAATAATTAGCTCAAGAAAATAAAACATGTGTTAAAGAAAATTAAGAATGACATTTTCACACATCACAAAGATGATGATGAACTTCACAACAAATGGCAAAATATGTTTAGTGACTTTCCCCATTTGTCACAGTGCTATAATAATCCCACTAGCTGGACTGAAAGCTCTAGATGCAAATCTGCGACAGGAGCATCAGCATCTACTTCAAAATTACTTGCATTTAAAAGACACCTCAAGTTGAGACTCATGTAAGCCTGCGTGACCGTCCATCTGATGGCCCGCTTTTATCTAAGCGAAGAAAGAAGCCGGGTGTGGTGGCACACATCTTTAATCCCAGCACTTGGGAGGCAGAGGTGGGCAGATCTCTGTGAGTTCAAGGCCCTGCTGGTCTACATAGTGAGCTTCAGGCCAGCTGGGACTAAAGGGAGACCCTGTCTCAAAAAGCCCCCCCCCCAAAAAAAAGAAAAGAAAAGAAGACGCAAATAAACTAGAAGGCAAAAGAGGAAACATTACAAACACCAATTTAATATATTACTGTTCCATGGTATAAATGGTCTCAATGAACTAAAATCAAGATATCAGTATGAATGTCGTCATTCTGAAAGCTGTAGGTCCAATTTCTTTTTATATTTTTTTTAATTTTTTAATTTATTTTTCTCTATGTGTATGAATGTACTGTCTGCATGCAGGTCAGTGCACCCGTGTCGTACAATGCCGAGGAGGTCAGAAGAGAGTGTCCAATTCCCCTGGAACTGGAGTTCTCCTGGAAGTGGAATTTCAGATGGTTCTCAGCCACCATGTGGGTGCTGGGGATCAAACCCGGGTCCTCTGCAAGAGCAATCGGTGCTCTTAACCGCTAGGCCATCTCTCCAGCTCTGTAGGTCCAATTTCATCCAGGTTTTTGACACAATTTTTAGCCCTCTTGTACACACACAGCCACTTGGACACAGCCCCCTACATTTCAAGACCACATAGAATCACACATACAAAAACACCTAGAATTTTACCAAAGCATAAAATCTTCCTATGGTGTCTTCTTCTCCCATCCCTACTCACTCTCTCACCACATCTTTAACTTTTCTCTACCTGAGCACGTGTTATTAAAAACAGCCAACTGGATAATCTGGGTAAAACCACCTCTGCTTGAATTCTATTATTTTAATCACAGCCTCAAAGTCTCTCTTTCATATAAATAACATGCACAGGTTCCTGAGATTAAAGCACAGGTGTACTGCAGGTCACTGACAGGTAAGAGAAGGTATCAGAGGAAGGAGAAGAGAATCAGAACATTGACTGCTTCCAAGATATTGCATCTGTTTATTGTGCTGTATCACTTCTGTTCCCAAGAACAATTAACTCTACAAGCAATTGTTGATGAGATTATTAGCTCCTGTTGTGGCTCTTGGCTGTTGTACGAATAACTCCATTTCTGTTCTAGTTCCTAGAAACTTTGTGGTAGTTAACCATACAAAGAAAATCCACAAATGAGCTTTCATGGTCTTCCTATTAACTTGAGCTCTCCCTAAGCTGTTTTGCATTAACTTATCTCACCCCCAGCACTTTGTTTACACACACCTAATGGGAGATTAGGCACTTGGAATGTTCCTGTCCCAACTGAGACATAGTGTCTTTCTCCTAAAATTGAAGTCTGAGAAGGAAGTTGAATTTTCTTCTAGTCATTCAAAATGTAATTTATTTTCATTTTCATCAGTGCTAAATCAGTAGGTTTTCAATCTTTTATTTATTTTTTTTATTTTAATTTTATTTATTTATTTTCTATGTGTATGAATGTACTGTCTGCATGTAGGTTTGTGCACCCATGTCGTGCAATGCTGCGGAGGTCAGAAGAGGGTGTCTTATTCCCCTGGAACTGGAATTCTCCTGGAATTGGAGTTACAGACGGTTCTCAGCCACCATGTGGGTGCTGGAGATCGAACCCAGGTCCTCTGCAAGAGCAGTCGGTGCTCTTAACAGCTAGGCTATCTCTCCAGCCCCGATTTTCAGTCTTTTAGAATAGCATATAAGTCCTTAAAATATTTCTGAAACATGCCTTTAATGATGGTGCATGCCTTTAATCCTAGCACTCAGGAGGCAGAGGCAGGTGGATCTCTGTGAGTTCAAGGCCAGCCTGGTCTACATAGTGAGTTCCAGGCCAGCTGGGGCTAC
Source organism: Rhizomys pruinosus (assembly GCA_009823505.1). Classification (NCBI taxonomy): domain Eukaryota; kingdom Metazoa; phylum Chordata; class Mammalia; order Rodentia; family Spalacidae; genus Rhizomys; species Rhizomys pruinosus. The sequence goes on from VZQC01004266.1 coordinate 1,290,738, forward strand.
GGGGAGACCCTGTCTCAAAAAAAAAATGCTTCTGAAACATAGTGTGTATCCAGTGAATGTTATTTTGAAACTGGGGCTACAGGGAGACCCTGTCTCAAAAAAAAAAATGCTTCTGAAACATAGTGTGTGTCCAGTGAATGTTATTTTGAATGATGTGAACTAATTAAGATTTACAGATGAAGAACCCTGGGTAGTGGGTTGGGTTTGGTATGGGAGGTGGTCCTACTGCTGAGCTCATGCTACCTCTTATTTCCTACCTCACCCAGCCAGACGTTCTATTTTATAGCAAACACTGAGAGGATTTGACAGGAAACTCTATAAGAAAACTCAAGTTTGGAAAGAACCAAGCCCTGTAACGAAGGTGGAGGTCAGAGTCGAGGCACAACTTCAAATACACTTTGGATTTAACGTCTAGAAAGAAGTCACCTGAGGGATAAATTCAAGCCACTGCCCAAATGAGGGTAAAAGAAAAGAAAAACTGAACTCTTTACTAAGAGAGAGAAAAAACTGTTTTTATTCATCCAAAAGACAAAAGTGCTAAATACGGAATAAGAGATATGGAATGATCTTGAGCTGTGACAAAAGAAGAAGAAAAAGTTAAATCACACTTGGCACATATAGCGTGGCCCTACTGAATAAAGAAAAAGAAAGCAGTCATTTTAGTCAGGAAAAGGAAGCCATTTTATGTTCTAACGCCCCACAATATGACTCAGAGAAGACTTGAAAACAGAAACAGGGTCCAAGAAAACTAGGATGACATGTTCAAACTTCTAAAACATAAACTGTCAACCCCAACTTTACAACAGTCAAAATATAAAGTGCTGGAAAGATGGCTCAGTGGGTAAAAGCACTTGCAACCAAGTCTGACAAGCTGGATTCGCATCCCCAGAACCTACATGATGGGAAGGAAGAGCTGACTCCTGCAGGTTGTCCTCGGGTCTCCACATGCCTGCTGTAGAACCATGACCACAGAAAAACTTAAAAATATTTTTGTCCATTTCTCTTAGGTTTTCAAACTTAGTAGAGTATAGGTTTTTTAAGTATTCCTGTATGATTGTCTGGATCTTTTCATTGTCTGCTGTGATATTTCCCCTTTCATCATGAATTCTACTGATTTGGAGTTGCTTTTCTTCTTTTGGTTAACTGGGCTAGGGGTCAGTCTATCTTGTTTATTCTCTCAAAGAACCAACTTTTGGATGCGTTGATTTTTTAGTATTGTTTCCTTTGTTTCTATTTCATTAATTTCTGCTCTGATTTTTTTTTTATTTCTTCCTCTCTGTTGCATTTAGGGTTTATTTGTTGTTGTCTTTCTACTGAGATTCCCAACTTGTGGACTAAACAGCTAAGGGGATGTCAGCCTTGTCAGAATATGGACTGCCATTGTTGGACTACATGGGCTGTATCATGGAGGCCAGTGCAGGGGGATCGAGACAGGATGCATGCTTAATGGACTTCATTTGGGGGACCATGGAAGGGAAAGACCCCATTGTGGAGCAAAAGTGCAGGATTGATGGTTGGTTGGGATTGCCAAGGAGGAACCTTCCAGCACTTCCTTAAGGAAAACATGACATCTTTTAGGAAAAAAAAATCCTCCAATTCAAGTGATATGTGTATGCATGTATGTACATATACATATATATATATAAAACTATGTATATATGTATATATACTGTATCAATACAAGTTGGAGAGAACAACAACAAAAGAACTGAAAAAAAACCTCTGGAAAGACTCAGAAAAAGATTCGATTGAGAAATGATGTATGACTTATGGAAAAAGTTTAATAACAATAAAAAAAAGAAAAATATTTTCTAATTCTTTAAATACAACAATTCTTTTTAAAACTTGCATTACATTAAACTTTCTGAATGATAAATATTTTTGATGCAGGTCTCACTTGTTATATAGAGCAGACTGACCTCAAACTCACAGAGATCTGCCTGCCTCTGTCTCCCAAGAACTGGGGTTAAGGCGTGGACCACCACACCTGGTAATAATATCTTAAGTAACTTGTTTTCATGCTTTCACATATTCATTCCTTACATAATTTATTTAAAATTTACTTACAACTCTCAAATATTATAAATGTTCCTAAAGCATTCTTCTAATCTTACTGTCTGTTTCTCTGATAAAATACCATGACAAAAAGCGGCATAGAGGAGGAAAGGGGTATTACGCTTACAATTCCAGATTGGAGTCCCTCATTGAGGAAGGCAAGGCAGAACTACAAGAAGGTAATTACGACACATCTGCACTCAGGAGCAGAGGGGAAGGTGCACCTTTGCTGCACGCTTTAGCTCAACTAACTTTCTTCACTTCCTTAATCCAGGACCACCTGTCCAGGGTACAGTGCTGCCCTGCAGGGAGACAAGACTTCCTAGGCCGGCAGACACAGTCCCAGGCCTACCGGATCTAGGAAATTTCTCAACTGAGACTGTCTTCCTAGGTGATTCTAAGTTTTGATAAGTTGACATTTTGAAATTAACCAGCACAGGTATATTGAAATGACAAAACTAACTCCATTTTGTTCTAGCTGACTTTTGTTTTATCTGCCCAACCATTCAGACTGCAACCAGCCAAGTAGAACATCTCATGCAAGCAGTTTCAGGGTATACATTGTTTCCACAATAGTGGGAAACTTCTACTTTCGTAGGCAGCACTTGCTCCTTCCAGCTCTGCCTATATCTCCAGGGAGTCCATTGTTTGTGCAATTCTGAGAAACTTGTTTTCCTAACCTGAATTTTTGTTAACTGAAAACCTCTTTGTTGACTGACCTGCCCCTGGTCTGGTGTAACTATGGTTTTATTAGCTTTGCCCCTAGCATGATGTAATTGTGGTTTTTCAGTTTTATTTATAAACCCTGTCCTGCTTCTCCTTAGGGTTGGGGAGGCACTAGCTCCCTCTCTCATTGCTGGCTAATAAGGAAAGGACTCCTGATTCGACCATTGCCATGAGGCAATTCTCTGTGCCTCTCACTTGACATTACAATATAATGGATAAAAAGAACCTTCTTTGAACATTTATCCCATAAGGATTTTTAATAACATTGCTTTCATTTAGGCATTCAGGGCCAACAGAGAGTCCGAGTAATTAATTCTTTATATCTTTCCAGAAGTTTCCATATATCTTTTTCATTGAATTTTTGTCTTTTTCACACATAACTTCTCAATCAGTCTTAATCACCTTTATACCCCCTCCTCCATTGGCACCCTCCCACAACAACCCCCTCCAGGAAGTTCATGCATTGTATCATTTGTGTTAGGGTCTATTGCCAAATTACTCTCCCCAGCCATTCCTCAATGCCAGCTCATCCTCTGAGCTCTAGTCACCCTATCCAGAGTTGCTTTCCTAAAGAAGACCAGCTCTTCCTCACCCAACCATAATCAGCTGCCAATATTTCTTCAGCTAAGATTGAGTCCTGCAAGCCATTTCTGCAGTTCTGTGATGGGTTTTTTTTTCCAGATGAACTTGCACGGGTCTTGTGCATACTGATACCAATGCTGTCGGATTATATGAACAGGGTCCCAGGACCTTCTAGGATTCATTTCCATTTGGTCTTGCATTACCTCCCTGGCTCTTACAATCTTTCCACCCCCTCTTCTGCAATGTTCCCTGAGCCCTGGGTGAGTGAAGCTGAATATAGGGGACCTGTCCATGGACCCACACACTCTGTAGACTCCTAATCTCCATAGTTTGCCTATTCCTTCCCATGTGTCTTTTTATCTGGACCTTGAGGATTCCTCACAGCAGAAGAGTCATTATTAATCATCTCTCCATTGTCTTTTGATGCACTATCAATAGTAAATGATTCATTTACTATTCCTTGTTCTATACTTGCCATTTCAATTTCTTAGATGAATAAACATAGTTTCCTTTCTCAGAGAAACTGGAATAATACACTAAAAACAAATTGAAAACCTTAGCCAGAGATCAGGCTGAATTTTTTTTAAAAAATCATTTAGAAGGAACTCAAGGGAGGGAGGATAATAGGAGACATTATTATCATGGGGAAAATGGGGACACTTAAACTGGGGAGGGGGGAGGGAGGTTAGACAGGGAAAGAAAAGAGAGGTAAATAAAACTTAGGTGCTATAAAAAGCAAGAGAGAAATGCATTAACTCAAACAAAAACAAAAATTACACATATAATATCTAAACATTTGTGCATGTGTACACCTGAAGGCTATTTAATAAGGAACACGGTGCCATATAGGAGAAACCTCCCTTCGAGTTATTGGTCAGAGGAGTCCAAGAGACTCCCAAAATACCACAGGCTATTTCCACAGTCCTTTATTACCTTCCAGAACTTGAAGGTAAGACCATACTGCTGAAGGCAAGACATATTTCAGATACAAGACTTGGAGCAATGGAGCTGGAACTAACTTGGAAGTCTTCTCCCTGAAGACTAGCTCTCATAGTTCTAGAGGACTATATACACTGCTAGAGGAAAAAAAGTCAATCAATGATCAAGCCCAACTTTAAAGCCTAATAAACACAATAACTGCCACAGAAAACTACCTCTATTGGTACAGTACTGGCACTGTTTTCTAGGGGTTAATCAACAGCTATCTAATTGGACTTATAGCCTTCTCAATGGGAGGGAACTCATGGGTGGTACTGTAAATATAGCCAAACACATGGCTGAAGATCCTAGAGAAAACCTGTCACTGTCATATCTCTATACAAATTAAATTTCTTAGTGCATGCTAAATATGGATCCTTATATTTACAGACAAATATACTGTACACTACTAATCAAAGAAGCTTCTTTTTCCAGGGCTGGAGAGATAGCCTAGCAATTAAGAGCACCGACTGCTCTTGCGGAGCACCTGGGTTCGATCCCCAGCACCACATGGCGGCTAAGAACCATCTGTAACTCCAATTCCAGGAGAACTCCAGTTCCAGGGAAATCTGAGACCCTCTTCTGACCTCCGCGGCATTGCACAACACGGGTGCACAAACCTACATGCAGACAGTACATTCATACACGTACGAAAAAAATAAAATAAAATAAAAAATTAAAATGCCTTTAAAAAAAGAGAAGCTTCTTTTTCCAACAGATGGAGAATATTACAGAGCCCCACAACTTGTCACACATAGATAATACATGTCAGAGATGCTCGGCCTTAAGTGACACATCTACAGTGGAACCTCAACACCTAAGGCTCATGGAACATAGCAGAACAGGGGGGAAGAGAGAATACTAATACACTCCTCAACTCTCACCAGTGAAGTTTCTTATAAAGTTTTTATTTATTTATTATCTTTTATGTGTATGAGTGTACTGTCTGCATGTAGTTTGGTGCACCTGTGTTGTGCAATGCCGTGGAGGTCAGAAGAAGAGGTCGGATTCCCCTGGAACTGGAGTTAAAGATGGTTCTTAGAAGTTTCTTTATACAACTGAGTGTGATGTGCATAGAAGGTCACAACTGGGAAAATTTTAGAGAACAAGAGACTGTAGAGTGTATGTTCCTGGATAGGACTCTTTTATTAAACCTCATCCACCCACAGTTCTGGGATCGATGTGGAAGAGGAGGCAGAAGGACTCTAAGAGCCAGGGTTGGTGTGTGACCTTAAGGAAACAGAGGCCTTCAGGCCTGAGGAAACTTGTTCACATGAATTTACAGCAACGCTGACAGCATGCACAAGACCATGCTGACTCAATCAGACAAAAACCAGCTTAGAAAAGAGGAAATGGGCAGCAGGCCTCGACCTTAGCCAAGGAACTACTGGCAAATTTTTACTCTGGGGTAAAGGAGAGTTCATCTTCTTTAAGGGGGTGACTCTAGATAGGCTAACTAAACTCCAGTGGATGAACTCAAACCTGGATAGCAATGCTTGACCAGATAAGACTAAACGTATATGACAGAATACCTGAAATCTATGGTGGATGGGAAGTGGGAAGAGATCTAAATTTGCTTAAGATGTACTATATGAAATGCACAAAAACTCAATAAAAGATTTTTTTAATCACTTGGCATTTAAAAAGACACTTCACTTAACTTTGTGCTTTAACAAGAACAAATATTTACACTGCACTGGACTACTTCTCACTTAACTGACAAAATATCTAAAGATGGATAATGTTCTTGGTAAATATGTGGGGAAATAGGCCCTTTCATGTTCAAATAAACTATACCACTATGGAGGCTCTTTGGGCAAAGTCAATCGTATTTACAAATTATTTGTTTGCTCTTGTGATTGTACTTCTGGGGATTTACCCCACTGATGAGCCTACAAGCATGCAGTATAATTCATTATAAAAAACAGTTTTCATTAGTGCATATTTGAAGTAGTAAAGTGAAAAGAATCCTGTTGTCCCTAACAACCAAACATTGCTATGATTAAACACTAACCAAGGATAAGTCGGGGAAGAAATGGTTTATTTGGCTTTAAAGGTAAATGCCTGACTTCATGGAGAGCCACGCCAGGATCCTGGAGGCAAGAACTAAAGCAGAGACCGTACACGAATGCTGCTTCCTGGATTGCTCCCACTGCCTTGGTCAGGCACCTTTCTTATTTCTTATAAAGCCCATGCACAAGACCCATCCACCCACTAGGCATATCAGGGATATAGATACTAGGGATATATAGTCCTTTGGTAGGAGTCACATTTGGAGCATGTTCCAGATGAAAGTATTAACTCCTTGTGTACCACATGCACACTGCCCACTGCTCATTCTCCCCTTCCTTACTGGGATACCTCAATCCTGGACTTGCATGTCACTTTAGATTTCTGTCTCTTTTTCTACTGCAAGGAAAGTGTAATTTCACTGAAAATTAAGTCTCTTCCATCAGAAGGCCAAGGTAATTTTTCTTAATACAACTTCAAACAAAATGATGTGGTGGTAGGTGAAGAATGTACAGTATTAGCAATCAGCAGATTTCATACAAAATGGTTTATCATTCTGCCAAATAACTTACCTTTATGCTGACAAAAGTGGAAGACAGTAGATTGGCTAGAAATAGAACTCGCCTTCCCATAGTCCCTGGACACTGATTCTCTTGCTTTTTCTATGTCACTACCGAATGAAATTGAAGTGTGGCAACAGTCTACCCACCATCAGCTCACAACAATAAATTGAGACTATTTTTAAACAATATCTAGGGTTTTTATTCCAAATTGTATGTAAAGGAACAACCCTCTAACTCTCACAAGGCAGCGGGTATAACCCAATGTGTGTGGGAGGGGATTAATGCAACAGAGCTAGTTGTCATGGAATATAATCACCAATGTAACTTAAAGCCCTCTAAAGCATGCTAAGTCCAACCTCCATTGCACTATTCCACAGAACAATGGGTTACTGTTCTAACCACCCAAATTTAGAAGATGTGGATTCTGCCAATACAGATCATGGTGAGCAGCTCTGACCATACAGGCACTTGATGATTTCTGAAATTAAGCATTGGGCTTTAAGAGAGTCCTTGGGCATTTTACTTGTTGCATTTCTATCTCTGGTACAAATAGGATGACATTATTCTTGAATCCTATTGTTCAGCTCTACAACCATCTTCCTGCTTTTAGCAGACTTGTGCCAGTTTCATTAATCTGCCACGCATTTCTATGGCTTTGAAGGATTTGTCAAATGAGATGGACCAAGTAAAGACCTGAAAATGTCGAAGTTTATGCCCACCGCATGCTCTCTTTTTTACTCTGAATACCACTCAAAAGAGGAATCTTTTGTTTAATATATTTTTAGTTTTATTTTATTTATTTATTTATGTGTATGAATTACTGTCTGCATGTAGGTCTGTGCACTCGTGTCGTGCAATGCCGCGGAGGTCAGAAGAGGGTGTCAGATTCCCCTGGAACTGGAGTTCTCCTGGAATTGGAGTTACAGACTGTTCTCAGCCGCCATTTGGGTGCTGGGAATCGATCCCGGGTCCTCTGCTCCTCTGCAAGAGCAGTCGGCACTCTTAACCACTAGGCCATCTCTCCAGCCCCCAAAAGAGGAATCTTTATAGTCACACAGGAAACATGATTAAATATACCAAGTGGATATGGTGGAACACCAAGACCTCCTACACAAAGAAAGAAATAAGCAGGAAAAGTAACCAATTACAGACCATGCAAAAGAAAATAGTCCAAATCATAAAGGTCTAATAAAAGGAATGACTGTGAGACAGCCCCAGTAAAGAAAATACTGTAAACTAGAAGGTAGTTTTTTTAAAAAAGAGAGATAGAGAGAAAGAGAAGAAAGACAGAAAGACAGAGAGATAAAGAAAGAAAGAAAGAAAGAAAGAAAGAAAGAAAGAAAGAAAGAAAGAAAGAAAGAAAGAAAGAAGAAAAAGTTAGTTCTCAATCAAGTTTAGCCGGGTGTGGTGGCAAGTGCTTTTAACCACTAAACAACCTCTCCAGCCCCTCAGAGTGTGTGTATAATATATATTATATATATATATATATATATATATATATATATTACCTGAAGCTCAAAAACAAGTTTCCTGGGATAGAGAGATGTCTCAAGTGGTTAAGAGCACTGGCTTGCAGAGGACCCAGGTTCAATTCCCAGCATCCACATGGCATCCATAACTCCAGTTCCAGGGGAATCCAATGACATCTTCTGACCTCTGCAGGCATTGGACAACATAGTGGCACTTATATACATGCAGGCAATATACTCACACACATAAAAAAAATTTTTAAAGTTTCCCATTTATATAGCACTTTTGTCCTACATTTTTAACTTTTGGTCTTTGAATTTGAACGTGCCAGAATGAATTTAGAACTTCAGCTTTATGCTCCAAGTTATGCCAAGGTCCCTCTAGCAGTATACGAAATGCCTGATAAAAATCCTGCTGATTGTTCCCTATAGTTTCCAGGAATAGCAGGAGTCATGTTTTTTTTTTTTTTTTTTGGAAGGATAGCTACTGCAAAATGAAAGTGTGCCTATATCTATGGGGCTCGGGAGAGCTCATCTTTGCACACAAATGGTTGTGGAGCAATAAACAGTGCAGTTGCACTTGCCAGGACATTCAGGCTATGCCAAAGCTTACTGCAATCTGAGAAGGCCATCGTGCTGCAGGCCACAGCTGCTGGGATCAGAACAAAAAATGGTAAATTAAAGCCTGAGCATACATTAAAATGCATAAGAAATAGAAGCTGAGCAGTTCTATCACAGCAAACAGGCAGAGGCCTGAGCGCTCCTATAAGGCGCTATGATATGAAATTCTATATGATATGAATTTATATCACTACTTGACTTTTATGTTTGGAACAAAGTCTTGGTATGTAGCCCAGGCTGGCCTCAAACTCATCCTCCTGCCTCAGATTCCTGACGAGATTATAGGAATGTGCCTCCCAGGGATTATGTTATTATTTAATTTAACTTTTTGTTCTTTCTTTTTTTAATATTTGAGAAAAGCTAGTTGTATGTAAAGAAAATGATGCTTCAAGATGGCACTTCTTGGCACTTGCAAAAGGCATGAGTATTTTACATCATGTTCACACTTCCCTCACCCCCTCCAACTCTTCTTGTGCCTCCAACTCTCAGTCAAGTTTGAATCGCTATTGTTACACAGGCATAGATATGTGCAATCTAGAGTCCATTTAGTGGCACTTATGTATACATATGTTTAGGGCTAACTTTTGGGGATTGAATAACCCTTCAGAGAGCTCGTCCCTAAAGAAAATGGATTCTCCCTCCCTCAGCAGCCATTAGTTGCCTGCAGCTCTTATCTAGGGGTAGGCCTTGTGAAATTGCTCCCATTCACAGTGGCATGTCCACTGGTATCATTACGTGGGTCCTGTTTCAGCAACCATATTGGTGAGATTTCACAAGTGCAGCTTCCCTGACATGTTTTGAAGCCTTTATTTTTTTCAATAAGACTTTAGTACAATGTGTTCAAGAAATCAAATGTGTATGGTAGTGAAAAATAAGTACTAAATTTTCACATCTCCATGATATCAGTGTGACAGTTGACATGCTGTTTTATGCCATATTTATCATGGTGCTATATTAATATCATTAACCAAATGAAGATCCTAGACCAACATAGACAACAGGAGCATCAGCTTTAACTTCAAAAGTTAGTTATGTTAAAGATGGCATTTCTGTGCACCTGCAAAAGACATGAATTTTCAGTCAGTAAAGTGTGACTTTTCATTTTGATATGTTTCTTTAAACTAGGAAAAAAAAGTTTTTATAATTAAAACCATAAATTTAAAAGGAGACATTACAATGATGCCAAGAAAATGAAAGGGATCATCCTGCAAATGTGAGTCACTAGTCTTCCTGTGCAGGGAGGTCTTGGAGATCCACTAATGGGACTTCAGTGTCCAGTCAATAAAGAGGAAAGTCTGCTCATGCTTCAAAAAGGGAAGCCTGGTCTAGCAAGACCTGACTTTGTCCTTAAGTGGATGGAACTCTATTGGAACTCTTCTTGGACTCTAATTCCCTGGAACCATCAATCGTAAGCTCAAACTCTTCCTTTTATAAGTTCCCTTGCTCATGGTGGTTTTATCACAGCAACAGAAAAGTGACTAATACAAGAATTCATTATTACAAACATTCATTCAAGTAATGGTTATGTTGTGTTCATCCAGTCCATGAGTGAAAATAAGTTTCAGAGGTTCATTCTATCAAAAGTGAAGGAGTTGCCATTCCAGTATTATTATTGAAACTAATTTTTTTTATCTTTTTGAGACAGGGTTTCCCTGTAGTTCCAGCTGTCCTGGATCTCACTTTGTAGACCAGGCTGACCTTGAACTCACAAAGATCCGCCTGTCTCTGCCTCCCAAATGCTAGGATTAAAGGTGTGCACCACCACACCCAGCTGAAACTAATTTTTAAAGGCAAACATTGGCCAGGCACGGTGGCACACACCTTTAATCCCAGTACTCAGGAGACAGAGGCAGGTAGATCTTTGGAGATGGAGGCCAGCCTGGTTTTCATACTAAGTTCCAAGCTAGCTGGGGTTGCAAACTGTCTCAAAAAAAAAAAATGTTAAAGATAAAAATCATTTATTTTACAGTTAATAATATGAATACAAACATTAATGGTATAAAACAGAACCATAAAAAACTCACAATTTTACTAAATAAATGCTCTTAAATTGAAAGAAAATTGAAATTTTTGGTGGTCTAAACATAATTCCAAACACAATTCTTAGCATTCAAGTAATCTGAGTGTCTACCATTCAAAATAGAATCTACGATTTATGAACTTGGCAAATATTTTAAATATCCAGAAAACTGACCTACCAAATTTATATGACGAATGTCACATTAAATGTCAGACATTCTTCAACATGGCAAAATATACACGTTTGCACTCTGTCCCTTCTTATGAATCAGACCATAGATATGTTTGAGCATTCGGTGAACAACTTTATAGATGAAACTACATTTTCTCCACCTATAGTAAATGTTTCAGTAAAGAATTCCTCTGGGGCTGGAGAGATAGCCTAGCAGTTAAGAGCACCGACTGCTCTTGCAGAGAACCCGGGTTCTATCCCAGCACCCACATGGCGGCTGAAAACTGTATTTAACTCCAGTTCCAGGGGAATCCAACACTCTCTTCTGACCTCTGCGGCATTGCAGGACATAGGTGCACAAACCTGCATGACAGACAGTACACTCATAAACATATGAAAATAAATAAAAAATATTAAAAAAAAGAATTCCTCTAAATTTTATTTCATGGAAAAATCAAAATGAAACATGGTCAGAACATTAAACAAATAGATTTTAAGAATCAGCAATTAAGGCTTAGAGCAAATGGCAAAAATTGAAACACAATTTATAAATAGAAAAATGTTGAACATTGACACGTGGTCCTAAGAAAGAACTAGATACAGGAAATTTGTGGAGTAGGAGCAAGCGCCCAGGTGGAAAGGCAGGGAAGGATTGTGTGAAGTAGCTCTGTGGGAGACCTGGTGAAATACAGAAATATCAAACATTAGATTTATAAATGGAATAACAAAAGTGACACCTACAGTGCTGGACAGGAAGCAAAGAAGGGGTGGATTCTCCTTCCTTCTCCACACCTTGATCCATAAGCAAGAGAGAAATGGGAAATTTCCAGATGCAAAGACAGACCAAAGAAAGATTTGAATGGCAGGACCAACAAACTGTGTAAAGCAGCTGAGATATGCCCCAGCCCCATGGTCCTCCAACACTGCATAATTACTCCGGGGTAAAGAGGCAGATCCCAAGAGAAAATGCCATCAATATGCTTGGTCTAGAAGAGTAGACACTCTGCATAGCCACATCTTCAAACCCCTCCACTTCCAACTCACTCACTAAGAGACCAGGCCTGGAACATGGCAGAAGCAACTCAATACCCCATGCAAGCTGAATGGCCCAACAGACGAGGACCAAGGATGCAGAGAGTTCAGCCCTGATAAGAAGCAGGGCAGGACGTTGGACAATGAAATCCTGGTGAGCAGGGAGGACCGCTGAGCATTAGCTGCAGGGAAAACGGGTTTGGTTTGCCAGGGTAGTTACTGCTCTGAAGCAACATCCCATGCTGAAACATCCTAAGGAAGAGCTGACTTGCTGATATCAGGACAGAAGGTCCACCCCACAGGCAACCTGTTTATCTTTACTGAGACACTGGAATCTGTCAACGGTTCAACAGAGGCACAGGCTAGTGGCTCTCTCAAGAGTAGATCTAAATCCAACAGATCTCAAGGAAGGGAGTGACGTTCTCTGATTCTGTACACAAGGATGAGATTTTAACTGATGGTACAATATTGTTATTTTACTTCTATTTCACTTTTTAAAAATCTGTACTCTTGCATAAATACTGGTTTTGTTTTTGGTTTTATATGACTTGACTAGATCATGTGATTGTCCTTTACCTATTCTATTTTTTTCTCTGTTACAATCTATATATTTTCCTTCTCATCACTACTTTATTTCCTCTTCTGTCTCCCTGTCCCCTCCTCTATATACCTCTTAACTGTAATTTTTGTTGTCTTTTCTTAAGGGGGCTCTAACAATACATAACTGTAGTCCAAATAGCAAAGTAATTTAAAAGAATCATTTCCCTTTGTTGGTGGGCACATCTTACATTATTTCCTATATAGCTCCGATTTTCTAGGAACCAAGGATTGTTCTTTAATATTATATTGCACAAATTCCTGAATTTGATGTTCAGAATAATTAGCTCCCTGGGCCTTAATAGGCAGCCTAATAATTATATAAAATGTCTAGTCTCAGAGGACTAGGAAAAGCCCATTTTCTCTTCTGCTCTTTAGTTGCAATGCCTTAGACACAGAAGACCAGAGCCCTGCTTTTATAGTATTTAAAAAAATTCCTACCTTCTCAGAGGTCTTCTTTGTCGAGCCCCATGTGGTTTTGTCTTTAAGTGTGTTTAGCTAATCCATTCCTGCTTGCTTGTGGGTCCCATTTACTTGGAATATAATATTATCTTTCCCTTCTGTTTTTGTTCTCACCCCTAAAATGAGTTTCTTACAGGTAGCATATTGTTGAGTCATGGTGTGTGTGTGTGTGTGTGTGTGTGTGTGTGTGTGTGTGTGTGTGTGTGGTGTTGTCACTGTATAGGATCTACTATGCAGCCCTGGACCTGGAATTTATTGTATAGACCAAGCAGGCCTGGAACGCACGGAGATCCACCTGCTTCTGCCTCCCTGGTGCTGGTGACACAGACCTGGTGGAGAATTACTCTCATCATTTGGGGAGACCATTTGATGATTTCTCTTTTTTCAATATATTTTTACTGAATTGTGTTCATTTTTATACAATGCATCTTAATCATGTTTTAGAATTGCATATTGGACTTGGTAGCCCAATGTTTAAACTGAAGCCATTAAAGAACATGGCTTTCAATACATATTATTGGTTTATAATGTTGAATCCATGTAAATGCTTCCCTGGGTCTCTTGAATGAACCTATATGAAAGAACATGACCAAAACTCAGGAAAGGACTAGAAACCAAATAGTTTCATCGTTTGCATCTCCAAATTTGAAATGAGAGTTTCGGGATAAACAAATTGGGTGTGTTTGGAAATGGTACATGATCTCCTTCCTCCTGTGATATAAACTGAGTTATCAAGGTCCTGCTTGTCGAATGTTTGGGACACATTTTCCTCCAGGCTGCAAAGGGAAACAATTCAGGTTGGCGGAATCAAGCAACTACCAGAAATATGATCTCCCACCACTCACCATCTTCATTTTAACAGTTGGAGCCACTGAGAACGTAGTTGGTATGGTTTCCAATGGGTTCATCACAGCTGTAAACGTGGCCACACGGGTCCAGAAAAAGGCAGTTTCTGTAAACGACAGGATCCTGTTTCTCCACAGTGCACCCAGAAAAAGCCTTCAAAGCTTCATGATAGTAGAAATTATGTTGTTCTTCATGTTCCAAGATTCATTTTACAAGAGTGTTTTATATATAAGAGTGTTCAGAGTAAGTTTCATATTCTTAAACTACTGCAGCCTTTGGTTTGCGGCCCTGCTAAGCTTATTCTACTTTGTGAAGATCACCAGGTTCTCTCGCCTTTTCCTCAAGCTGAAGTGGTGAATTTCTGGATTAATGCCCTGGCTTCTGTGGTTCTCAGTGTTTATTTCCTTCGGCTCCAGCATGCCCTTCTTCAAGGACAGCTACGTGGTGCACAGTGACAGTTTTGTTTTTTTATAATTCATGAATCATGTGTATTTTTTACTGATGTTTTATGTATTTCATACATCATTTTTCATTTCTGTTCAGGCATATACCTTCCCCCCACCCCACCCCAATCCATCCTAGATCACGTACTCTACCATAACTGTCCTGCATCTTTCTCTCAGTCTTTTTTATGCTTAGGAATTCACATTTTCCTCCATTAATTTCATGTTATTCTAAAATATGGATACATACTCTCCATCCATATACACTAATTACAGAGTCTGAAAATAATTGGTGGGTGGATTCTAGAGCCCATTGAGGGATTCACATTATGACAACATAGTTACTTACAGATAAACCAAAAATATAACCATACTGTAGTTCAGCTTGCCTTTCATCTGGTGGATTTGGTGTTAGCATCCACAAATGAGAGAAACCATTTTCCATTTGTCTTTCTGGGACTGTGTCACCTCACTCAGCATAATGGCTTTGAGCTCCATCCATTTACCTGAAAAGTTCATAATGCCATCCTTCTTTACCGCTGAATAGTACTCCATTTTGTAGATGTACCACATTTTTGTTGTCCACTCATCTGTTGAGGGGCATATGGGTTGGTTCCAGCTCTTCACTATTGTGAAGAGAGTTACAATAAACATGGATGTGCATATACATTTGCGGTAGGATGAGTCTTTGGGGTATATACCTAGGAGTGGTATGATTGGGTCAGGTGGTAGGCTCATTCCAAGTCTTTTAAGGGTTCTCCACACTGCTTTCCATAGTGGTTGTACAAGTTTACATTCCCACCAGCAGTGGATGAGTGTTCGCCTTTCCCCACAACCCCACAACCCCTCCAACATCTGTTGTCTTTTGTTTTCTTGATCTTAGCTAGCCATACTGGAGTGATATGGTATCTGAGAGCGGTTTGGTTTTAATTTGCATTTCCTTAATTATTAATAATGTTGAACACTTTTTAAGATGTTTCTCAGCCATCTTTAATTCCTCACTGGTGAAGTCTCTGTTCAGCTCTTTACTCCATCTTTTGAGTAGGTCATTTGTCTTCTTACTTCTTTGTTTTTTGAGTAGTTTATATATTCTTGATTTTAATGCTCTGTAAGATGTGTCGCTGGTAAAGATTTCTTCCCACTCTGTGGGTTTTCTCTTAACCTCCTTGATTGTTTCTTTTGCTGTACAGAAGCTTTTGAGTTTTATGAGGTCCTACTTGTCAACTGTTGACCTTACTTCCCATGTGGCTGCTGTCTGGTTTAGAAAGTCTCTGGCTGGAGAGATGGCCTAGCGGTTAAGAGCGCCAACTGCTCTTGCAGAGGACCTGGGTTCAATCCCCAGAACCCACATGGCTGCTGAAAACCGTCTTTAACTCCAGTTCCAGGGGAGTCCAACGCCCTCTTCTGACCTCCAGTGCATTGCATGACATGGGTGCACAAACCTACATGCAGACAGTACATTTATACACATACAAAAATAAATAAAATAAAATAAAAAGACCAGACTAGAAAGTCTCCTCCTACACCTATGTCTTGTAGGTTGTTGCCAACTTTTTTCTATCACCTTCAGGGTTTCAGGCTTCACATTGAGATCTTTGATCCACTTGGAGTTGATTTTTGTACAGGGTGAGAGGTAGAGGTTTAATTTTGTTCTTCTACAAATGGTGATCCAGTTGTGCCAACACCATTTCCTGAAGATGCTATCTTTCCTCCATTGAGCTTTTTTGGCTCCTTTGTCAAATATGAGGTAGCTGAAGCTATATGAGCTCAAGTTTGGATCTTCAATTTTGTTCCATTGGTCAATGGTTATGTTTTTTTGCCAGTACCAGTCTGTCTTTATGACTATAGCCCTGTAATATAGCTTGACATCTGGTAATGTAATCCCCCCAGTATTGCACTTTTCACTAAGGGTTGCTTTAGCTATTCGGGGTCTTTTGTTTTTCCATATGAATTAAGAATTTTTATCTAAGTGTGAAAAAGCTCATGGGGATTTTCATTGGGATTGCATTGAATCTGTATATTAATTTGGGTAGAATGGACATTTTTACTATATTCATTTTTCTAATCCATGAGCATAGGAGGTCTTTCCATCTTTTGATGTCATTTTCAATCTCCTTCTTCAGGGTTTTAAATTTTTTGTTGTAGAGGTCTTTCATGTCTTTGATTAGGTTTATTCCTAGGTTTTTTTTTAGGCTATTGTGATTAGGAAGGTCTTTTTATATTCCTTCTCCAGTTGCTTACTGTTGGTGTAAAGGAAGGCTACTGATATTTTAGGTTTATTTTGTATCCCACCACTTTACTGAAACTTTTGATTGTTTCTAAGAGTTTTCTGGTGGAGTTTTTAGCATCCCTTAGGTAAACTATCATATCATCTGCAAAAAGGGATAGTTTTACTTCCTCTTTTCCAATTAGTACTCCTTTAATTTCGCTTTCTTGCCTTATTGCCCTAGTGAGCATTTCAAGCACTATATTGAAGAGGAGTGGCAATAGTGGAGAGCCTTGTCATGTTCCTGCCTTTAAGGGGAATGCTTCCAACTTTTCTCCATTTAGGATGATGTTGGCTGTGGGTTTCTTGTATATGGCTTTGATTACATTGAGGAATGATCCCTCCAGTCCAATTCCCTCTAAGACTTTAAGCATGAAGGGATGCTGGATTTTGTTGAAACCTTTTTCTGCACAGTTGAGATGATTGTGTGGTGCTTTTGCAGAGGACCCAAGCTTGGTTCCCAGCACCCACATGGCAACTCACAACCATCTGCAACTCCAGGGGACCAGACACCCTCTTCTGTCCTCCACAAGTACTGCATGACAAGGATGTACCTACCTACATGCAGGCAATACACTCATACACTTAAAGTGAAAATAAAATTCACTTATTGTCCATGGGTAGGTGGGTTCATGCAAGCCATGTTGTGACTGTGGAGGTCAAAAGACAACTTGCAGGAGTCAGTTCTCTCCTTCCACCATGGGTTCTTGGGATAGAACTCAGGTTGTCAGGTCTGGTGGCAAATGCATCTACCCACTGAGCTATCTCACTGGACTCACGTGGACATTTTTTTAATTTTTTTATTAATTTTTTGAGATTTCATATAATGAATTTTGATCATACTCACCCCCCAACTCTTCCTCCTAACCCCCCCCCGAGATCTAACCCCACCTTCACAACCACTCAGCTCATGGGTCCCCTCCCCTCCATGCTAGGCTGTTGCCTGGTTTGATGGTGCACAGACAACCACAGCTGCTGAGAGTTCTTGGGTGCAGTGGTCCTCTCATGTCCACAAGACCCTGTTCCACTCTTGTCCTCCCCAATCTCTGCTTCTTACAATCTTTCTGCTGTGAGTTTATGGGTGCAGTGGTCCTCTCATGTCCACAAGACCCTGTTCCACTCCATGTCTTTCTGCCATTTCCACCATGGGCCTTTTGGGGTTGGGGGAGGTGATATAGCTGTCTCATTTGTGGCAGTCATTTAGTATGTATTAATACAGGAGAGCTCTGATATCAGCAATGGATTATTCTGCCTAGGAGATGTTGGCTAGGGGATCCAAGCCCCCAAAATTATAAAGGCCTTTTGCCTATAAGTGGGATATGTGCAAGGAGAAAGGGGATACTGACCTTTTTTTAAAGGAACATGTGCAAAAATTAAAAGATTCCCAATATTTTCTTAAATGCAAAACTTAAGGTGCTTTGTTACTCTGTACATGTTGGTTTTACAGAACATATTATTTGTCCATATTTATATTCCTATGTAAATTTCTGGAATAGTGTGGAAAAAAATAACTTCTACACACTGGATCAAGTATCTAGAGTACATGAAATGTCTATACTTGTTTTATGCCTTTCACGTTGTTTGACTTTTGATCCATTTCAGAAACCAGGGCAAGGAAGATGCTTTTCATGTCTGCTCAAAAGCAAGTATATGATCTGCAGCAGCAGTGCTTCTGAGAAGACCACAAGAACTCTTAGCGAGCTAGCTTTATTATGTGGTACATGCTTTTCAAATAAACATAAGTGCTGTTGAATCCTGGTGCCTTAGAACTTTCTGTACAGCTGTAACAGAATATGACTGATGGTAACTTATGGTGAGTGGAAACATTTGACTGGGACAGTATTCTCAGTCTGGTCTGGGAAGCCCCAGTTCAAAAAGCCTTCTTTGCTGCATCATTCATGACAGAAAGCACACAGTCAAGACAGCACATGAGACATGGGGAGAAGGGAAGGGAGCCAAATTGATCAATCCCTCATAACAGCATAGCCTGACTCAGCAGAGCTCTCCTGACCTAATCACCTCTTAAATCTCTCACTTTTCAATCCTGGTGTGTGTGTGTGTGTGTGTGTGTGTGTGTGTGTGTGTGTGTAAGCCAGAGGTCGGTGTTAGGTCTTCCTCTATCATTCTCTACTTGAACTCCAGACAGGGTCTGCTCACCCACGGCCCAGCAAGCCTCAGGGATTTTTGTGTTTGCTACCATGTCCCACATACTGTGCCAAGGTTACATTATGGGTGAATGCTATCACACCCAGCTTTTTACATGAGTACTGAGTGTCCAAGCTCAGGTTCTCATGCTTCCCTGCCAACCACTTTACAACTGAGTGTCTTCTCAGCCCCCTGACACATTTTGGGTAAAGTTTCCAAAATATTAAGTCGACAGTCAAAACAACACATAGGAAAAAATTGTCATCGACTGTGCAGAGCCTTTAATTTCCAATATATATGTGGCCCTCTACTTGGAAATTTTCAAATACATTTCTATTTTCTATTTTTAATGAAATAATTTGCACTAGAATATATACCCAGATGGAACCTAGATCACAGTGGTATTAATCATAATTCTCCTGCTGTCTGAAGGTTTGTTGGGATATCAAAGGCATTTTCTAACAAGACTTTTGACTTTTGATGAGTTTATTAGGCTATAACCCCAACACAAGCAGAGAAGCATTCACATCAATTTTGCTAGCAAATGTTTCTGTATTTTTTTTTTTTTTTTTTTTCTTTTCAAGACAGGTCTCCCTGTAGCCCCAGCTGTCCTGGAACTCGCTCTGTGGACCAGGCTGGCCTTGAACTCACAAAGATCCACCTGCCTCTGCCTCCTGAGTGCTAGGATTAAAGGCATGTGCCACCATGCCCAGCTAATTTTATTTTTGAATGTGTATGAATATACAGTCTGCATGTAGGTTTGTGCACCCATGTCTTGCAATGCCGGGGAGGTCAGAAGAGGGTGTCAGATTCCCCTGGTACTGGAGTTAAATATGGTTCTCAGCTGCCATGTGGGTGCTGGGGATCGAACCCAGGTCCTCTGTAAGAGCAGTCAGCATTCTTAGCCTCTAGGCCTATCAGAGCTCATAACAATAACTGAGACCATGCATATTGGAAACAACAACAACAACAACAAACAGAAAGGACTGCATCAAAGAACTGACTGAAACAGTGAACTTCTACTCAAAACAGTCAATTTCCACATGGAGAATTTTGAGAAAGACTGAGAAAGAGATGAAAAGCATGTTTGGCAGAATACATGAGCTCTGGTGGGGTGGGGGGATAGGGCCGGGGACACAGGTCTAGATTTGATAATCTTGTACAAAATATATATAAAAATAAAAAAGCAAAAAACAACCTTCTAGGTGTGAGTGTTGGTAGGCAAACACTGTTATTTGTCATTTGATCAGCACTAGGGATTTTATTATTAATGAAATAAAGTACTTGGTATTCAAAATGATGGCATACTTCCTTATATCTTAACAACATATAAGCTTGTTCATTTCTGAACAGTCTACTGGGTGCTGAGAAAGTTCTCAGGCCTTCAGTACAATGCCTTTTCCTATAGCATCACCCTCAGGCAGAAGTCAGCAGCAGGAAGTCACAAATGCAGGGAACTGAACTAGAAGCATAGAACTGAAGCCATCAGGTAACCCCGTGCAAGAAAATACTTAGAGTAAATGTTGAGATTCATTATCATCCATCTGTTCCTGCTGCTAGGAGAGTATGTGTCACATGTCACAATCCCTAGATCAGTCTCAAAGGAGACTGTCTCTAAGACAAAAATCAAATACTTCTTCATACTTTCAGCACACAAATTTTCAGCTCTTTCTTTAAGTTTATTCCTAAGTATTTTATCATTTCTCGTGTAATTGTAGATGGATCTACTTTTATTTCCTCTTCGGATAGTTTATTACTGGTGTAAAGAGACACTACTGGCTTTTGCGTATTGAGCTTTTTTTTTTTGTTTTTGGTATTTTTGAGACTGGGTCTCCCTTTAGTCCCACTGGGCCTGGAGCTCACTCTGTTTTTATTAGCTATAACGTATTTTGTGACATCTTTGGGGCTTTCCCCATGTCATTCACAAGTCAGGATCATTTTCCTTCATCCCTTTGGGCATAGATGTCTCCCCTCCCCCACTTTTTTTGTCCATGTACTTTGTCTAGGACTTCCAGTACTCAGGTAAGTAGAAGTGGCCAAAGTGGGCACCCTTGTCTTCTTGCCGATCATGGAGAAAAAGCTTTTAGTATTTCACTCTTCAGTACAATGTTAGCCATGGGATTGTTATATATGGCCTTTATTCTGCTGAAGTACATCCTTTTTGCTCCTAATTGGTTGAGAGCTGTTAAACACAAAAAAGTTGAATTTTGTGAAATCTTGTGTCTGCAACTGTTTAAATTATCATATGGCTTTGTTCTTCATTCTCTTAACATAGTGTATTGCATTTATTGATCTGCATATGTTCAACTGTCCTTTCCTCCCAGGTATAAACCCATTGATAATGCTACTGAAGATTTGCTTTGTATTTGTAATTATGTTTATATGGGAGGAAGCATGTTTATCTAAGTGAAGACGCCCACGGAAGCCAGAAAGGAGTGTCAGATCTCTTGAAGTTGGAGTTATAGGTTGTGCTGGATAGCTTTAGTATCAACTTGACAGATGTGGGTTGAGGGAGCCTCAGTTGGGGACTTGCCTCCATTGAACTGGCCTCTGGCCATGTTTCTGGGATATTTTCTTGATTGCTGGGTGATGAGAGAGGGTCCAGCCCACTGTGGGTGATGTCACCCAAGGGCAGGTTATTCTCTACTGTATAAAAAGCAGGCCGTGGGGCTGGAGAGATAGCCTAGCGGTTAAGAGCACCGATTGCTCTTGCAGAAGACCCGGATTCGATCCCCAGCACCCACATGGTGGCTGAGAACCATCTGTAACTCCAATTCCAGGAGAACTCCAGTTCCAGGGGAATCCAATACCCTCTTCTGACCTCCGCAGCATTGTAAGACACAGGTGCACAAACCTGCATGCAGACAATACATTCAAATAAATAAATAAATAAATAAATAAATAAATAAATAAATAAATAAATTTTTAAAAGCAGGCTGAGCATGGACCAGGGCCAGGGGAGCAAGGCAGTAAGCAGCACTCCTCCATGGCCTCATGGCCTGTGCTTCAGCTCCAGCCTTCAGGTTCCTGTCCTCAGTTCCTGCCTTGGACTCGCCTAAGTGATGAACTATGACTCAGGAGATGTGAGCTAAATAAACCCTTTCCTCCCCAAGTTGGTATTGGTCAGAGTGTTTGTCATAGCAATAGAAGGCAAGCTAGAACACGGGTGGTTGTGAGCCACGCAACATGGGTGCTGGGAACTGAACTCCGGAGCTCTGTAAGAGCAGTGTATGCTGTCAACCACTGAGCCATCTCTCCAGCTATGACAGCGATGTTGTTGAATTTGATTTCAGTCTGTAGATTTTTTTTGTTGTTGAGGATTTGTACATGTACACTCCTCAAGGTCATTTAGCTCTGTGGCATGTTTGCCTCCCTTTGCCATCAAGGTAATGATTGCCTTATAACAATGGAGTGAAGGCTCCTCTATGGTTTGGAGGACTTTAGAAGGGTTAGTACCAATTCTTCTTGAAATTTTCCACAGAATTCTCCAATGAAACTATCCAGTCCTAGGCTTTTCTTTGTTGGAAGATTGATTACTATTTTATCTCTTTGATTGTTCTTCTAATGTTCATCTAATCTTGTGAGTTGTCTGTTTCTAGAAATTTATCCATCTCGCCTAACCTATTGAATTTGTCGGTTGTAATTATTTATAATGGTCTCATGATACTTTCCATTTCTAAGACATGCATTAGAGTATTTCTTCTTTGATTTCTGAGTTTATTTAAAATCCTCTCTTGTTCTCGGCTAGGGTGGCTAAGTGTTTGTTAATTTTGTTATCTTTTCAGCAAACTAACTCAGTTTCATCAATTATGCCTACTATTTTTCTGTATTCTGTTACATTTATTTCAGTTCTAACCTTCTATTTCTTCTGTTACATTTATTTCAATTCTAACCTTCTATTTCTTTTCTTCTTGTAACTATGGTCTTACTTTATTTTTATCTTTCCAGTTCTCTAAAATATAAAGTTATGTTGTTAATATGACAGGTTTTTTTTCTTTTAGTATAGATGCTTATTATTGTAAATTTCTCTTATTTTATATAGCATGCTTTTGCTTAACCTTCTATATTTTGGAAAATCATGAGTTCGCTTACATTTATCTTGGAACATTTTCTGATTTCTATTTTGATTTCTTTTTTGGAACACTAACAGCATAAATTGGAAAAAGACATAAACAGTGAAAAGATATCTTTTATTCTTGGATTGGAAGAATTAATTTGTCTAAGTGCCCATACTAGCCAAAGTGATCTGCAGACTCAATATAATCCATCTCAAAATCCCAACAGCATTTTTACAGAAATAGAAAAGAAAACACACCTGTGACCCCAGCACTTGGAGGCCAAGTCAGAAGGACCTGGGGTTCCCAGTCAGCCTGGCTTATGTAACAGATCAGGTCACACAACAAAATGAAAGAAAAAAAATTCATATGGCACCATGAGAGATTCCCAATAGTCAAGGCAATCTTTAACAAGAACAAAATAGAAGGTAGCATATTTCATGGAGTCAGAACTTCATTACAAGGTCACAGTAATCCAAGGAGCATGATATTAAGATTAAGCCAGACAGCACCCAATGGAACAGACTAGAAAGCCCAGAAAACTGCACACATATTTGTAGTAAACTAACCTTTGACTACAGGAGCAAATATATATATATATATATATATATATATATATATATGCGTGTGTGTATGTGTATGAGAAGAGATAGTCCCGTGAGTAAATGGTGTTGAGAAACTAGAAATGTACTGAGAAAAACTGAATTCCTAGCTTATGCCACACACAAAACTTAACTTGAAATTGGTTAAAGACTTAATACAAAAACTTAAACTGTAGAACTCCTGCAGCACATCATGGAAAAATCGTAAGATGGGTCTTGGGATGATTTCTTAGATATAATATCAGAAATACAGACAACGAAAGCAAATGTAGATAAATGACACTATATTAACTAAAACTTTCTGTAAACCAAAGACAACAAAGGAAACCACCATCAAAGTGAATGGGAGAAAGGATTTGCAAACCATATGTTAGATAAGGGGCTAATATTCAAAATACACATGGGATTATACAGCTCAGTAACTTGAAAACAAGCAAAATACTTAAATATACATTTCTCCAAAGAAGACACATAGATACTAATACACATATGAAAAGTTGGTCAACATTACAAATCATTGGAAAAATGCAAAATCGAAGCTTCAGTAAGTTATCATCTTTTAAGTGGCTATTCTTTTTTTTTTTTTTTTTTTTTTTTTTTTTTTTTTGGTCTTTTCGAGACAGGGTCTTCCTGTAGCCCCAGCTGGCCTGGAACTTGCTCTATAGACCAGGCTGGTCTTGAACTCACAAAGATCCACCTGCCTCTACCTCCCAAGTGCTAGGATTAAAGGCATGCACCACCACGCCCGGCTGGCTATTCTTTTTTAAGGCAAAAGAAATTTGTGTTAAACAGTGAGGAAAAGAATTACTTTGTAACTGCTGGTGAAAATGAAATTGGTCACTATGGAAAACATCATTAGAGCTTCCTCAAAAAAAAAAAAAATAGAATGACACTGTGATCAAACAATATCTTTTCATATATACATAGCGTTCTATATGTCTTTAGAAAAGACATGTAGAAAGCTAGGCATGGTGGTGCATGCCTTTAATCCCAGTACTTGGGAGGCAGAAGCAGGCAGATCTCTGTGAGTTCAAGGCCAGCCTGGTCTACATAGTGAAATCCAGGACAGGTAGGGCTACAGGGAGACCCTGTCTCAAAAAAAAAAAAAAAAGACCAAAGAGAGAGAGAGAGAGATAAAGAGCAAATGAAATTATGGTCTCACTAGGTGTGGTGAGTCATACCATAATACTAGCTACTGGGGAGCTGAGAAGGCAGAGAGAGAGAGAGAGAGAGAGAGAGAGAAAACAAGAACAATTTCTCAGCAGTATCTGCATAAAAAGAAATAGTGTTCAGCTTTATAACAGAAAACAACTTGGATGATCTTTGTGGATAGTTGCTGAATAATATAAATCAGACAAGGAAAGAGAAATATTGCATTATCTTGCTTACCTGTGGAATTATAACAGAAGGTAAAATAATTGATTCTAGGAGGCTAGAAGATGAAAGAGAAGAGGTTTTTTTTAGTCAAAGAATACAAAGATCTAGATATATAAGTACTAGAGGCTTACTACACAACATATGACTACAGCAATAAATTATATACTTAAATTTGCTCAAGTACCTTATCACAAAAAAGGTAACAATCTGAGGTGATCAATGTTATCTGACTTGAGTGTGATAACCATTTCTCAGTTATGTGCATATCAAAGCAACATGTTTTACACTACATTTATATGTGTGTGGTTTATATTATATATATATATATATATATAATTTTAGTTAATAGTCCTTAACAAATCTGGAAATTTTTTATTTTACTTTAGAAAAAGAGGCATATCATTCAGCTTATAAAAAAAAGAAGGAAATTCTGCCATTTGTAGCAATATGAATGAACTTCGAAGACATTGTTCAAACAGTAAAATATATGCTAGATAAACCCACTTATATCAGGAACTGTAAAATGTTAAGGCTGACACAAAGATTAGATTGAGGGTTACAGAGGCTGAGGGTAGGAAGAATTGGGGAGCAGTTGGTCAAAAGGTACAAGGTTTAAATTATGGATGAATAAATCTAAAGGTCTATTCACAGCATCATGGGTATACAATCCTTTGTTGTATGCTTAATTTTTTTAATAGTAGATCTTACATTAGTTGTTCTTATCACCCAAACACAGGGAAATAAGAAACCTAGAGAGGATAAGGTTCTGATTGTGGCAAGATTTATAATGGTTTTACAGGTGTATGCTTATCTTTAAAGTCACCAAGATTTATACATTAGCACAGAAGAAGTGAAGAAGGTGGAGCCCAGGGGCACGCTGGTTCCTGAGAGGCTAAATGTGTGTGTGCTAGGCCGTGGGAGGAAACTTACCACACAGGATGAACATTTTCCTTATGAAGAACCTTTGGTTCTTCTATATTGATCTCAAAATGCTGAACTCAGGACTTGCTCAGTAAGGAAGAAAATAACTGGAGAACCAAGATGGCACTGCCATGGGTGTTGGAGCAGGGGCGGCGGTGGCGGCAGCTCGCATTACAGGAACTTCACTCCAGTGAGATGTCTCATGTTTTATTCCCCCTAGATATGGAGGAAGATGTGAAAACCGAGATACCAAAAAAAGCCAACCAGATCCTCAACCACACACACACACACACACCACTTCATCTGTCTCCTTGAGCAAAAACAAAAAGTGGGGTTTTTTCCCAATACTGATGTCCCTCTGACAAGAAATTCCACCCAGAAAGTGACGGTTGCTTCCATTTGCACAAGTATAATCATATAGACAGGGTAATGTAGACATGAAAACAGTAGGAACCAGTGTAAGTGAAACTATGACCCCGCCCATGAACCCGAAGCTGTCATCCCCTCCCATGAGCCTAGAGGTGTGGTTCCATCCTGTGAGATGGAGCAGGAGCTGCAGCTGTGTTCTCCAACCATGAACTATGTAGTTCCACATTCCTCTGGCAGTGCGCTGATGGTGGAGCAGATTGGAGGATGGAGTTCCTCCAGATGTCGGGCAGCAGTTTCAGTCTTCTCCGGTTGGCTGCACTCCCCACAACCCTCAGGATGTGCATGGCCATGGCTCTGCCTCTGTGTTGGGCTTATGCTGGGGACAGGGAGGTTTCTGTTGTTTCCAGATACCAGTCTTGGGAGGACTGGTTCTCACCTCCATTGATGGCCAGCTACGGTCCTGATGGCACATGTGGTCCTAGGCACCCAGGTGCTGTCATTGGGCCCTCCCCATTCCCAAGCACCAAAAGGTTTTCCATCATTCTATTACTCTTCTAGTCCCAGTATACCTCCATCTGTGCCCCAGGGGACGTAAAACATCTAATTGCACTTCTAGAGATAAAAATCACAGTCTGGGAAAGAAAAACAATTTTTTAAATACCAGGATAAGAACAAATGAATTATGTAGTATTGAAAATGTGCTGCAAATACATGATATTTTAAAAATAGTCCACTAGAAGTTCTATATATTAAACATGTGAAAGTTTATATTAAATATTTCAATATTTTAAATCAAATTCAATTATTTTCTTATACTCTATAATTTACTCACCGGCATTCATGAGTCCATTTTCAGCTTTTTTTCAAATACTACTAATAACTGGACACAATATATCTTCATTTTCCCTCCAACTTTCTCAAAGGCCTTCATTTTCTTGTTCTAGTTTAAGCATTGAGCTTTAATCCTAATTTACATTTGTCATCACTGGAAATTCCTGCCCTAAACATCCATCTGGATAGTATCCACTAGCTTTGATGCCTCCTTTCTAGTTCTCATGGGGTACTTTAAGCTTTCTTTTGAATGTACTTTTCCTGAACATCAGATGCCGCCCCAGGCTGCAGAGATGGTGCTCCAGAATGAGAGGTGGAGCCCCAGATCCAGCGACCCCTCCCAACAAGCTTGAAAGTGAGGGGCAAGGGAAGGTGCTCTCATATAGATGTGAAAGGGGGCCCCATATGGATGTGAATGGGGGCCCCATATGGATGTGAATGGGGGCTCCATATGGATGTGAATGGGAGCACCTATATGGATGTGAATGGGGGCCCATATGGATATGAATGGGGGCCCCATATGGATGTGAATGGGGTCCCCATATGGATGTGAATGGGAGCACCTATATGGATGTGAATGGGGGTCCCATATGGATGTGAATGGGGGCCCCATATGGATGTGAATAGGGGTCCCATATGGATGTGAATGGGGGCCCATATGGATGTGAATGGGGGCCCCATATGGATGTGAACGGGGGCCCCATATGGATGTGAACGGGGGCCCCATATGGATGTGAATGGGGGCCCATATGGATGTGAATGGGAGCACCCATATGGATGTGAATGGGAGCACTCATATGGATGTGAATGGGGGCCCAAATGGATGTGAATGGGAGTACCTACATGGATGGGAATGGGGGCCCCATGTGGATGTGAATGGGGGTCCCATATGGATGTGAATGGGGGCCCCATATGGATGTTAATGGGAGCACCCATATGGATGTGAATGGGGACCCCATATGGATGTGAATGGGGGCCCCATGTGGATGTGAATGGGAACACCCATATGGATGTGAATGGCGCCCCCATGTGGATGTGAATGGGGGTCCCATATGGATGTGAATGGGGGCCCCATATGGATGTGAATGGGGGTCCCATCTGGATGTGAATGGGGCCCCATATGGATGTGAATGGGAGCACCCATATGGATGTGAATGGGGTACATATATGGATATGAATGGGAGCACCCATATGGATGTGAATGGGAGCACCCATATGGATGCAAATGGGGGCCCCATATGGATGCGAATGGGGTCCCATATGGATGTGAATGGGGCCCCATATGGATATGAATGGGAGCACCCATATGGATGTGAATGGGGTACCTATATGGATATGAATGTGAGCACCATATGGATGTGAATGGGAGCACCCATATGGATGCGAATGGGGGCCCCATATGGATGTGAATGGGGGCCTCATATGGATGTGAATGGGGACCCCATATGGATGTGAATGGGGGTCCCATATGGATATGAATGGGGGCCCCGTATGGATGTGAATGGAGGCTCCATATGGATGTGAATGGGAGCACCCATATGGATGGGAACGGGGGCCCCATATGGATGTGAATGGGAGCACCTATATGGATGTGAATGGGAGCACCTATATGGATGTGAATGGGAGCACCTATATGGATGTGAATGGGGGCCCCATATAGATGAGAATTGGGGCCCCATATGGATGTGAATGGGGGCCCCATGTGGATGTGAATGGGGTACCTATATGGATATGAATGGGAGCACCCATATGGATGTGAATGGGAGCACCCATATGGATGTGAATGGGAGCACCTATATGGATGTGAATGGGGGCCCCATATAGATGGGAATTGGGGCCCCATATGGATGTGAATGGGGGCCCCATGTGGATGTAAATGGGAGCCCCATATGGATGGGAATGGGGGCCCCATATGGATGGGAATGGGGGCCCCATATGGATGGGAATGGGGGCCCCATATGGATGGGAATGGGAGCACCCATGTCACCCCCTAAGTGGAAGCTTCCCTCATTCACTCTGTAGAAACAACCCATTAAATTCACGGACGATCTCCTAACAAGATTTTGTTTCTTGGTCCATTTCTCTGGGCCTGAAGGGGGTGGAAGGGTAGGAGGGGATGGTAGTAGATGGGTGGAGGGGTCAGAGGGGGTGGTGGTGGAGGGGCGGGAGGGGTGGTGGTGGTGGAGGGGAGGCAAAGAACCAAAATGCCCATGGAGCCTGCATGGGAGCACCGTGTGCTGCTCTCCCAAGAAGGGAAAATTTACTGAGACACACGCCATTCTAATATTTTAATTTAATATTCAGTCTAGAAGTTGGAGAAATCCTTCAGGTAGTCACTGAGGACCAAGGACTCTTCTGGCTTCCTGTCCTCCTACCCCTCATCCTTTCTCCTTTCTCTCATATTCTCTCTCTCTCTCTCCCTCTCTCTCTCTCTCTCTTTCATCACAGGATGTCGTCTGCACATCAGGCATCACAATGACATTCCAGGCTTGCCTGGGTCACCTGGACACTGCCGTGGGGAGGACAATGAGTGTGTCTTCAGCCGTTAGCAATGAATTCCCACTCTGTGAAATTCATTCCAGAACAGTTTAGCATGGATCAATCAAAGAACCCTGGTTTTCATCAGCACTAACCTGTTTTCTTCTACTTTCAAAAGCTAATTCCTTCCTCTCCTCTTTCTCTAACATCACCACTGAAACTCATCCCACTCTGACTTTTGGCATTCTGGATTCAAAAATTGTGTCCTTCATATTTTCTCTAACCTTTTTCATGACTGATTTTGCTTTGTAGACTGAGAAATCACCTTGAATTCATCATATTCTTAATGTCAGCACATATTAACTGAATGTAATTTTAAACCATGCTTTTCAGGTCCAGATGCTTCTTGTTTCTTATTTTAAATAATTTTTGTAATTTTATGAATGTAGTACCTTATTTGTTTTCTCTGAGGAAACAAGTGTGAATGTTTCAGGTGCTCCCTTTGATTTTTATGTCTTACAGGATCATTTATTTTTAGTGTTTATCTTGGTCCTTCTCCTGCAGGCAGAGGATTTTGCCCCATTTCTGATAGTCCTTGATTGCTTATTCATGAAGACTATCAAAAGGCATTCTGGGTAAGGAGGTGTACATCTCCAATGGTTGATGCTTCTAAATGGGAAGGCTGACTGGAAGCTCCATTTTGTTCCTGGGTCATTCCTCTGAGCTGGCACATCATTTAGCTACATGGGTGTGGGAGAAGAAGAAGAAGAAGAAGAAGAAGAAGAAGAAGAAGAAGAAGAAGAAGAAGAAGAAGAAGAAGAAGAAGAAGAAGAAGAAGAAGAAGAAATACCTTAGGAAGAAA
Organism: Rhizomys pruinosus; assembly: GCA_009823505.1. Lineage (NCBI taxonomy): Eukaryota > Metazoa > Chordata > Mammalia > Rodentia > Spalacidae > Rhizomys > Rhizomys pruinosus. The sequence goes on from VZQC01004266.1 coordinate 1,321,219, forward strand.
AGAAATCACCTATGTGCAAGTATCTGCACTAGAAGCCCGTATCCAAGGTCCTCCACATATTAACAGTCTGATCAACCACCTCAGCTCTGGAAGCTCAGCAGATACACAGTCTCTGGTCCAGTCCATTCACACAGTGACTTCACCAATAGTTCACAACCCAGACATGGAATGAAATTTCTAGTGTGTTCCTGACTGACACAACTTCCTTCTCTTCATTCTTACGGATTTTTTTTCTCCAATGGAGTTGCAGAGAAAAGATAAAGAAAAACATTATAGTCAAATATAAAATAAGTAACCAATACCTATTTCTATCATATACGAACTTCTATTTCAGAAGCTTAGTATTTGTTAGCCAAAATGTTTCATAATGGGTAGGTAATCTTCTATTGAACAAATCTTCTTTTGGAACTATAAAAATTTCTTCATGGAACATAGCAGAACAGGGGTAGAGAGAACACTAATACATCCCTCAGCTCTCACCACTGAAGCTTCCTCATGCAACAGAGTTCGAAGGCCACAACTGGTCAAGTTTCAGAGAAAAAGAGATTGCAGAGTGTGTGTGCCTGGTTAGGACTCTCACGTTTAATTGCCTCTCTTAAGGGAACTTGTGAACTGAAGCACAAACCCCACAGAAACCAGGCTTGTTTTATTTTCATTTTCTGCTGGTGTATTCTCTCACCTGCTAATGCCATTATGTGATTACTTGGGAGAGTTTATCAACTTTCCAAGTTGATTATACAATGACAGCTCCCCAAATCCTGTTCTTATTGGCAAAATTCAGTTTCATAGAAAATTTCCAGAACACTCAAGTTGGCAGAAGCCAGTTGTTGAACTGAGACTGGGAGGCTGTCATGAGTACATCAGAAGACAGACAGAAGAATGGCATCAACATGGCCTCACCACAAATCCGTGCAACCTTCACCATCATCTCAGGATGGGTTCTTTTCCATAAAAAACAAGCCTGGGATGATAAAAACAGAATGCAAGGCATCCCTGCCAACGCTAGCTCTCCTGCTAGGCAGTGGCAGTCACAAAGCTCACTGGAAACGCTTGTACCTAGGTCACCATGGAGACCTAGGTCACCATGGAGACCCTCCTCTGCTCACCAAGAGAAAGGCTTCTTTTTTGGAAGGCTGCTGTGCAGCTAAGGTATCTGCACATTAGGGATGGAGCTGCTTGAACCAGAGAAGTAATAGTGCAAAGAAAAGGAAACATGCTGAACAGCTGTCGCCCTGGAGGCATGTGGGTAGCAGGCACTGGCTCTGCCAGAAGTCCAGCCCAATTCACCTTCCACCTCTCTGCTTTCACAGCCAGGCATGAAACAGAAGGGAAAGTCTTGAGTGGGATGAATCTAGCAGGAAATTATTTCGTTTGCTCAAAATTATGTCCTTAGCTGTCAGGTGGGTTGAGAGTCTGTACATGGAAACTAAATAAATTATTTTCAAATGTATGTTGTTGTTTTGTACCTACTTGGTTCACAAAGTAAAAAGAGAGTCTGTGCATGAGGTTATTTAAGATTTCCCATTATGTTTGTGGTGCACCCAGATGCACATAGGCCAGTTCTGAACAGTGGTCTAGAATTTGGACTAAAATCACTTGCAGTCAAGGGCTGGGGGACTAAGAATAATGAGAAGAGATGAGATAGACCCTTGTTGCTGATACCAGATTTGAGGATGAATTAAAACGAAACCATTTGGAAGAGACTTTCAGGGTGCTTGAAGTACTTAAGGTAGGTTCACGATCCATTTTTCCCTCTCCCTGCCAGCTCTCTCTAGAAATCGCCTCCAGTCCAGGACTCACCTGGCCTTAAGCCAACGTCTTCCAAATCCCTGTCCACGCATCTCTGACTCCTCATCTCCAGTCCCTATCTATCCCCAAATATTCTCTTTCCCAAATTTTTGCTAAAGTAATGACTCTGTCTTTATTTTCTGCCTTGAAAATAAAATCTTGTTTAATTCTAAAGACTATTATGGGCTGGCATCTGTAGCTGAGATGAAAAATAACCCCACAAAACTGCCTATGAACCACTTTCCTAAGGACCTGCAGGCCTCTGGAATGTAAATAAGGGAATTGTCCAATTGCCACCAACGCACCAGGGAAAAATGACATTTGCATCTGCCTCCAGATCCCTGGTGGCTGCAAATAAATCAGCAGACCATTCAAACCAGAAGCCAGGCACAGGCAGGGAATGTGAGCCGAGTTGGATTTGGAAGAATAGAAAGGACACAGCTCTGAAAGTCAGGGCAAGTGAGTTCGCATCACCATTTAATGAAAGGCTGGGCAATACTTTCATGTGTATCCAATCCTATGCTGATTTCTAAGTCTATCAACTGCAACTCCTCAGTTTAACCAAGAGTGGAAGCTTCAAAGAATTGCATACAAGGTTGTGGAACATTCCTGTCTCTGCCTAATACCTCCAAAATTTAATCATTTTCTGCTAAACTTAAAACCCTTTCCATCAACTGTGTGGGAAGGAAGAGAGGCGCCTGTCTCCTTCCTTCCATTTCTCTTCTAACCAGCTTCCCAGCTCCTCCACGAAAACTCTGCACCTTACTACAAGTCACACCTAGCCATGGCCTCCTTTAGAGACCATCCAACTTACCACCAGACACTGGATTGTTTACAATTGTCAAAAACTAAAAACATACCTTATAATTATACACTTAAGCTTCTGATAAAGAGGAACTAAACAGAGTGTTAAGAACAAAGTGTCAGCAGGCATAGTAGTGCACTCCTTTAATCCTAGCACTTGGGAGGCAGAGGAAGACGGATCTCTGTGAGTTCAAGGCCAGCCTGGTCTACAGAGTAAGTTCCAGGCTAGCCAGAGCTACAGGGAGACTGTGTCTCAAAAAAAAAAACAAAGTGTCAACATGAATTTAAAACAAAAGCAAAAATCAGAGATAGATTCTTCATGAATAACGATGCTTATTTGAAGACAAAGTCTTTTGTGATAGTTATCATCAATCCAGCTGTATATAAGGAGCCTTTCTTCACAACCTTCCAATCTTATTTATTTTTCTTATGATTGGCACAAATGACTCTATTTTGATTCTGACAATTTTCAATGTTTTGTTTTGTTGTGTTTTGTTGTTAGACAGGGAGACATTTCCCTCTAGCTCCAGCTGACTTGGAACTCACTATGTAGACCAGGCTGGTCTTGAACTCACAGAGATCTACCTGCCTTTGCCTCCTGAGTTCTGGGATTAAAGCATGAGCCACCACAACCAGCTCAAATTTATTTTTAGAAGCAAAGAAAATCATTAAAATTAAGTTTTAGGGCCTGGAGAGATGGCCTAGCAGTTAAGAGTGCCGACTGCTCTTGCAGAGGACCCAGGTTTGATCCCCAGCACCCACATGGCGGCTGAGAACCATCTTTAACTCCAGTTCCAGGAGTATCCGACGCCCTCTTCTGACCTCCAAGTCATTGCACAACACGGGCGCACAAACCTACATGTAGACAGTATATTCATACACATAAAAAATAAAGAAAATTTTTTAAAAAGATTAAGTTTTAATGTGCTAGAGAGATAGCTCAGCAGTTAAAGAGTACTTGCTACTCTTGCAGAAGACCGTAGTTTGGATCCCAGCACCCACATGGCAGCTCACATCCAAGGGACCCAATGTCCTCTTCTGGCCTTTGTGGGCATTGCATGCATGAGTGCATTTAGATACATGCAGGCAGGCAAAACACTCATACATATAAAATAAAAATAAATCAAACCAGGTGTGGTGACGCACGCCTTTAATCCTAGCACTTGGGAAGCAGAGGCAGGCGGATCTTTGTGAGTTCAAGGCCAGCCTGGTCTACAGAGCAAGTTCCAGGCCAGCTGGGGCTACATGGAAACCCTGTCTCGAAAAGACCAAAAAATAAATAAATAAATAAATAAATAAATAAATAAATAAATAAATAAATATTAAAAAATTAATCAAGTAATTTAAATATTTTAATCCAAAATAAGATTTTAACTTTTTTGATTCTTTAACTTTTTTGATTCTATAGATGCTGATCAACATCTATCTCTACCTATATTCTTTGACTTTACTATTTATGACAGCCATCCAGGTCCTGAAAATGGACACATTTTCAAGTCACAGAACTATGCAAGTCACTTATGAAGCAAAAGCAACAGCAATAGCTTCTGAGGACCACAAAATAGAGAAATCGCACCATTCCTTCCAATCAAGCAACTGGGGAGCATGAGATCAAAGGTATTGAATATACAGAGAGAAAGAGAGACCTCACCCCTCAGAAGCAAGTGGACTTAAGGCAGACAGTGAATAAAGAAAGTAACATTCAGAGAAAAGCAGTTTGGTAGCTTTTAGCAGAAGAGAGAATCTGCATAACAAGTCCTGAGCGGAATGGTGAGCAATACAGCTCTTCACACCATCTTCACAGGATAGGATGGCTCTCACTCAGAATGACGGCTGCATTCCTTCACACCACACACCTCAAAGACACAATGCAGCTAAGAGGCTTCCCAGTTTCCACAGTCACAACCGGGCCTTACACTCCCTTCACAGGCCCAAGTGTCCTCCCTCCTGCTCCCTTACCTCCTTGTCCCCTGTCTTTCCTTCCTTTCATCCTTCTTCCTTCTTCTCTTCCCTCCTTCCTAACTTCCCACCTTCCCTTTTTGCATCCTTCATTCCTTCCTTCCTTCTTTCTCTCCTTCCCAACCTCCTTTCCTTCCTCTGTCCCTCCTTCCTTTCCTTCCTCCTTCCTTCTCTCTCTAAACATTCTTCCTTTTTCTCTTTTCTTTCCTCCTGTCCTTCCTTTTTTCCTTCATGAGATATCAGTAGGCTGACATGTAATATACCTCCTTAATCTAGAAAATAAGATTTTTCTATACATGATTTAAAAGGAAAACTAAAGGCTGCTGAGATGGCTTTGTAGGTGAAGGTACTTGCCACCAAGCCTGATGGCCTGACTTCGATCCCTAGGAAGTACTCAGTGGAGAGAACTGACTCCTGCGTGCTGTCCTATGACCTCCACACAGCATGGCAAAAATGCATGTACATGTACACATAAAAAATGACAAATAAATATAATTTTTAAAATATTTGTAAAGCAAAAGTCACTGTTCCAAAGCAGATGACAGTAATGAATAAATGCATGGAGCAAAGCAGAATCTAACGTCAGTTCAACACTTCGGTGCACCTGAATAAGCTATTTCTACTCATGCCCTTTTCTTGGCCAGATAATCTGTGCAAGACTTTAGAAACATGTGCCCACAGTGTCTTCCTCCCAACAGCGGCAGTGCACCTGCATTGGCACTGTACAAGTTCATTCCCAGTTAGGAAATAGAGACAGGTTATACTTAACTCTCTTCACTCTCCTTAAAACTTCATCTCACTTTATCTCTGTGTAAGGACTGTCAACAGAATACAACTGTCATTCACAAATTCTTAAAATGGTCCTTATTAACCATATATAAACATATCACACACAATAAAAACCACAGGCAATTTTATTTTAGTCTAATGATTGCCACACATCATGTTAGTCCTTGTGAGTAGCCAGTAGACCGGGAGGAGAGGGCGGAGGGAGCAGCTTCATTTACCTATGAGGAGAGAAATTTGGGTCTGTGTCTTTGATTGGTGTCCTCAAGAGACCCACAAAAGTTTCTGCATAGAGCTTTAGAGTCTAGGCAAGCCATCTCTTTATACACTGGGAGGCATTTGGAAGCTGATTCTGAGGTGCAGAGAGGCAAGCTGTACTTCTCTCCTCCAGTAGCCATATGCCCCAGCATTTCCTGCCAGCATAGATTTAAATATTATCTTCTTGTTCGTCCTTCTCGAGCATTCTGGGAGTCGTCAGCCCAGCTTCCTGCCTTGCTCCCACTTCCTTTTTCCTCTTTTCTCAAATTTCTAGGTAACAGAAATACGGTATTTCTGGAAAAACAGAGAAAAACTACAAGCTTCCAAGGCACCCAGGAACCTGTAGGAAGATCTCTCCATTCCATGGGTATCTCAATAGAACTTCAAAATCCCCTTTGCTTCTAAATCATAGTGCTCCAGGATTATTCAAACATCTGAGTTCCGGGAGACATTAGAAAGAGTGACTTTTTCCACCATTGCCTTTGGTTCACTCTTCAGAGTTCCTCTCTCCAGCGATGAGCAACCTTCCATTGCTCTCCAGATAGGTCAGAAGTTAAGAAAGCATGAATTTCAAGTTAAGAACTACCCTTTAAGATCTAATTTCAGTGTAGCTAGACCTGATCAATAGAGCCTCCATTTTGCTCCTAGCAACAAGAAAGAGTAAAGTCTGCTTTTCCATCTCCTTCTGTTCCCAGTGCCTCTGAGAAGGTGGGGCAGAGGCAGAGAAGCAGGTAAGAACATAGGGATCCCCTAACGGGTGCTACCACAGTCTGGCTACTCAGTACTGACTGTTCTAGGCAGAATGCCCTGCAAAGGTGTCCACCTCCTAATTTCTAACACCTGTGACTATGTCCCAGACATGGTGAAGGGAGATTTGCTAGTGTCTCCATGCTATACTTGATGTTCATCACTGCACTTCTCTGCAGGGAGACTGTGGTGGAAAGAGGACCCTGGATCATTTAGGTAGCCCCAATCTCACTCAAAGGGTTTAATAAAAGGGAGGCAGAAGGTTTACATTAGAGATGTGACAATGGAATCAGAGTTTAAAGTCTACTAGTGTTGCCGACTGGGAGCTGAACTAAGGAACAAGGCAGCCAAAGAAAACCAGAAAGGAAAAGGAACGGGGTCCTCCGGACAGCTCTCCAAGGGAGCGTGACCTAACCAACATCTTGACTTCCAAAAGCAGGTTGTATAGCAGTGCTGCTTTACACTGTTAAATCTCTATTGCTTTGTTGTAAGTGCCATGGCAAACTAATACACGACTCCCCAGTGGGATATAATGGATTTTCTAGACCTCCATAACAAGGTTCTTGGTAATGCAGATTTCTCAAAAGCAGTGTTAGTAGGGTGTGGAAAATGTTTGGCAACCCCAGGGGAGCATTTGATAACGTTCGAAGACGTTCCAGGTCATCATGATGGGGGATACCACTAGCGTCAAGTGGACAGAAGCCAGAGGTACTGCTAAATACCCGACAGTGCACAGGAAGCCCTGCAGAAAAAAAAAAAACTACCTGGTCCAAGATGTTAGTAGCCAGGACTGAAAACCCCTAACAAAGCAAAAACTAAACTCCTCTACTTCTTACAAATATCCTCCAGTACATAGTTCCTTTCAAGTCTGTCCAGAAATAATCTGAACCTGACCCTAAGCGAAGGTGTAGCTCCCTTAGTACGGTGTTCATCTAGCATGCAGAAAGCCCTGGGTTCCATCTCTAGACAACGTAAAACCAGGCACGGTGGCACACACCTGTAATCCCAGCATTTGGTGAGGGGGGGCAGTAGAGTCCCGTGTCGAAATTCACCTGAACCTGCGTAACTGCTGCAGTGGGTATCTACAGATCCAGAGGAGAAGTGTTACCTTAACACCAAACACCAGAAGTTCAGGAAGCCCTACCAACACTCTCTCTCTCTCTCTCTCTCTCTCTCTCTCTCTCTCTCTCTCTCTCTCTCTCTTGCTCTCTCGCTCTCTCACACTCTCTCTCTTTCGCTCTCTCTTATTTCTCTCATCCACTCTCTCATCTCTCCTCATTTTTCTTACAGATTATGTAGATTATATAGAAACTTTATTCTCTATTTTTATTTTAATTGGAAAAGTCTCCGGTGTGGTGACTCACACTTTTAATTCCAGCACTGGGGAGTCAGAGGCAGGCAGATGTCTGATAGATCTCTGTGAGCTCCAAGCCATCCTGATCTATATAATGAGGTCCTTCTCATAAAAATGGAAACACTGGAGATCTCATTATGTTAGAGTATTTTAGGGTGCAACCTATAGTCTAAATCCTTGGTGGTTTATGAAGCACCGCTCATCATAAGAATAAATATTTATGTTGATGTATACGCCATTAGCTGATTTGAGCATATTGCAATGTATATATGTGTCAGAGTGTCACATTACCCTGTTCTTTGTTCTACTATCATAGACAGCTTCAGAACCATGTCCCTTCCACTTTGCCATCTCCATACAGAGATCACCCTCCAAAGTTTGGGCAGTGCTTCTAAACCAAGGCGCTTTGTTCCATGGTGGATATTTGGTGATGTCTGGCATACATTTTTTTTTTTTGTCTTTTTTTGAGACAGGATCTCCCTTTAGTCCCAGCTTCCCTGGAGCTCGCTATGTAAACTAGGCTGGCCTTGAACTCACAGAGATCCGCCTGCCTCTGCCTCCTGAGTGCTGGGACTAAAGCTGTGCGCCACCACACCCGGCCTAATATGGTTCTTAGCCACCATGTGGGTACTGGGAATCAAACCCCAGTCCTCTGCAAAAGCAGCCATTGCTCTTAACCACTGAGCCATCTCTCCAGCCCCATTTTGTGTTTTTATAATTTAAACAGGATGATGACTTCCAAGTAAGATGGCTGCCATGGCAGTGGTGGTCTAGGGTTGAGCATCACTGCGGTCCAAGGAAGATGGCTGCCTTCATAAGACCTGGTGAAGGAGAAGGTCAGAATCACAAAAAATAGCTTCAGTTCCAAAGACAGAAAAAGAAGAAGAGCTTCAGAAATTCAGAACACTGATAAAAGGATTTCCGAAAAGTATAGAAAGAAAAACAGGTAACACAGGGATCAAAAAAAGTAAGCTAAACACATCTCAAGTCACAAGGTATGGAAGGGAAGCAGAATCTCACCCAAAAGGCAAGAGAGAGACAGGAAGACCTCCCTTCAGGACAAGCCACTGGCCTCAGAAGACACAAATCAACATTCAGGTTTTGGTGAGACGGTGATTCCTACAGTGGGGTTGGGGTGAAGGGCAATCTGCTTTGGGAACAGCAGGTCCTGTGGGTGTAATTGTGGCCTTTTTGAGGGTAGAAACAGGAGAAGCAGCTGTTTAAATGTTGTCCTCGGCTCCATCTTAAGTTTGAGGTCAACTTGGCTTACACAAGACATAGCCTAACAAAAGAATGAGAGAGAGAGAGAGAGAGAGAGAGAGAGAGAGAGAGCTGTAAAAATGAAACTACCTAGCACTGTTATCACAGCCAAGAACCTGTGGCTAGATAAGTTACAGGCTGTCGGGAAGAATCTACCGCCATTATTCTGCTAAATAGACAGTATTAAACCAACTCCTAAAGATTTATTGTTATATAGATCGATGAATCTCCCAACCTTCACCAAGGAAGCTTCTTCTTGTAGCCAATGGTGGTCAAAACAATGATGCCCACAGCTGTCAATGTACATAGAATAAGTCTGTGGAGAGCTCAGTACTAAATGGGACACGTATATCAAACAGGCCCCTCCCAAGGCTAAGGGATCATTGTGGAAGAGAGAGCAGAAAGATCGTAAGAGCCAGAGGTGGTGGACAAACCCAGGGAAGCCACATTGTCTGGACACAACACAGCAACTGCACATAGGAACCCACAGCACGTGTGACAGTGTACTCAAGACTTGTACCAGCCCAACCCATATCAAACAGCATGGAAGCTACAGACTTAGCTGAGGACCTATTGATAACAGATAGCAGCTGGGACCTGGAGAGTCCCTCTTCTTTAAGGGGGTGGCACATGGCAGGTTGACCAGACTCCAAGCGATGGACTCACCCCCAAGATTATTTGGAGAACACAAATTAGACTCTGCAAGCCTTTAAGAAAAGAAATATAGTAATAGAGGATATGAAGGCTGTAGTGGGGAGGGAGGAGGGTGGCAGTGGAGATGGGGGAGGATCTGAATAGGATCAAAATACACTGCATGGAACTCTCAGAGAATCAATAAAAATATGTTTTTATTTTTAGCTGAACTACCAAGAAGGCTGAAAACAAGAGCCAACCACAGGCCAGGGAGCTTCAATTTACCCCAGAGTGCAAAAATTCCCATAGAGGCCATTGTGCTGATCAGAAGGGCCAAAGACTGATAAAGCCAAACAGGAGGCCTGGCTCAGGCAGGAACTGCACAGGGAAAGATAGTCCCACGGCTGGTGGGAGCAAGGCCAGGAACTGCACAGGGAAAGATAGTCCCACGGCTAGTGGGAGCAAGGCCAGCAGGAGATATGATCTGAGGTCAGAGGTGAAGCAACCCCGGGAGCCGTTTACCTATCCCAAGGATGACGAGTCTGAGAACTCCTGGGCTTCAGCCCAGGTGCTGTACTTGATATTCATCGCTGCATCTTTCTGCAGGGAGGCCTTGGAAAGAGCAGACATGCCCTTCTCCTGTACAGATCTTAGTTCTATGCTCACTTCACGCACTCCCATCACATCTGGAAGACACTCCCGACTAGAATGTCAGCCAACCCAGAGGGCACATCTGGGGAACTGCAAGAGGATGAGAAACCTACCTAGACCGCAAACTGCAAGGTCGAGTATGGCCAGCAGAGGGAGGTAGTACACAAAGAAAGGACGCTCCTAAACCAAAGATGGCGCTGAGGGACATCAGACATTTGTAACAGCGTTAGTCATAAGACAGCATGAGTCCCTGAGTTCAGTTCACCACCCCCGTGCATATAGCTGGCACTGCCCATTTCTCCTTGGACCCAGAAAGGAGACACTAGTACACCATCTCTCTTTCTGACCCTTGCCTTGGTTTTTTCTTTTCCATTTTACTGAATTTTAGCAATATTTTTCCTACATTGTATTTTGGAAAAAAAATACATTGTTTGCATTTCTTATTCACATACATACTTCATTTTGTTTACATATCTTTATTACTGAGCCATCTTTTTCTTTTCTAAGGTTATGTTTTCTTTTATTCTTTTTTCTTTTTTGCTGTTTCCTACACATTATATGTTTAGGGATATTTTGACACCACATAATTTTTCAATTATAATTTCTTTATTATAATCAGCTAAATTTGGTTTTGAACTTTCTCATTATTTGAAAACCTCTTTTGTTACTTTCTTTTCTCAGCGTTTAATTTTTTTATACTCCCCTGCTTTTTCCTCTCCCCACACCATAGCATTCTTTTCCATTCCTCTTCTTTTTCCTTTCTCCTATTTAACCATGTCCTCTAGCCTCTACCTTCCTTTCTTCATCTTATTCACTTAGCATTTCCATAATTATTAACTTATCATAAATAATTTCTAACTTCATAGCACATTCTTCCATAGATTTTACATTTCCTGTTTTTTATTTTATTTATTTTTTTATGTGTATGAATGTACTGTCTGCATGTAGGTATGTACACCCATGTCGTGCGATGCCACGGAGGTCAGAAAAGGGCTTCGGATTCCCCTGGAACTGGAGTTAAAGATGGTTCTCAGCTGCCATGTGGGTGCTGGGGATCGAACCCCTGTCCTCTGCAAGAGCAGTTGGCGCTCTTAACCACTAGGCCATCTCTCCAGCCCCACATTTCCTGTTTTATAGTCATTGGTGATATTAGTAGGCTCTAGTCCAAGTTCATTTCTATATCTTGTTTGGATTTGATGTTGCTATTACACCAGTTTCTTTTCCCCTCTATGAGCCCTCAAGCATAGGTTGCTCACTAAGGTCCACAATTAAACCTAAAGAGACATCCAAACCAACAGAAGAGCAAATCCCAACATTGAAACCCAACAACCATGGAAAAGAGAGGCTGCTTGATTGCTCTGAAAAATTGTAACCCTTAGCTATTAAATTCAAACATACTGAACTAAGGAAAATGCTAGATAAATATCTCAAAAGTTTACTCCTCAAAATAATTAATGGGTATTGGGCATGGTGGTACACACCTTTGATCCCAGCACTTGGGAAACAGAGGTAGGGCTGATCTATATAATTTAAACCTCAAATACATAGTGAGTTCCAAGCCAGCTGGGACTACATAATGAGACCCAGAACTCCAATAGTAATAGTAATAGTAGTAAATAGTAATAGTAATTAACATCAAAGAGGATAGAAACAAACAGATTAATTCAATCCAGAAACTGGGCAGGACAGAGGAACAACTCATCATGGATGAGAAAATAAGTGATTCATGAAAAAGTCAGCAACATGAGGAGAAAAGTCTGCATAGAACTTCAGACTTTGGGTAGAAAAAAGACATATTGGAAATGAAAAACTCAAACAAAGAATACAGTGGAAAGATGCACAAATAAACTCAACAAAGTAGAAGAAAGAATATTAAGGGTGGAGAGAAGACTGAGTAAATATATTATACTCGAAGATCGATAAAGAGAAAAATAGCAAAAGAACTCTGGGTCACAATCAAAGGATAGAACAAGAAACTAAGATAAGCAGTAGTGTCGGGCGTGGTGGCGCATGCCTTTAATCCTAGCACTCAGGAGGCAGAAGCAGGCGGATCTCTGTGAGTTCAAGACCAGCCTGGTCTACATAGTGAGTTCCAGGCCAGCTGGGAATAAAGGGAGACCCTGTCTCAAATAGACCAAAAAAAAGGATCCCTTCAAGGAAACTATGCCAAGGAACTTTCCAACTGTAGGGAAAGAAAAGACATCCACACACAACAGAACTCCAAAAAGATATGAGCAAAGAGGAATTTCTCTGTGACGTTTGATAAACACACACTAATGCCCAGCAGGCTCCAATGGACAGTTCCAATCAAATGGGCCTGGATAGCTGGATGGATAATGAAACAAAACCAAAAGTTATGAATCTTAGAAAGGGACTGATAGGAAGGAAGTGTGTGACAGGGATTGGGAGGAGATCAGACACACATAAACACATGGGAAATTGTCAAACAAACTTAATAAAAATCAAAGGAAGAAAGGAATACAAATCATATATACATATACATACATATATATGTGTGTGCTATAAAAAGAGATTGCTGCCAACTCACCCACATCAGAACAGCAGCGCAATTCTCATCAGTAATCCTAAAAGCCAGGAAAACACAAAGTGACTTAGCTGTTTCAAGCCCAGAAATGGATCAAACACTTTAATGGAAGAACTGGAGCTTTTAAATTGCTAAAGAAAAACACAGAGAAAACATTTCAAAATATAGGTATAAGCAAGGACTTTCTGGAAAGAACTCTAATAGCTCTGGAGATAATCCTAATAATAATTGACAAATTAGATCACATGAAAAGGTTTCTGCACAGCAAACAAAACAATCACCAGAGTAAAGAGATGAAAGGAGAGAAATCAAATCCAAAAAAAAAAAGCCAGGTGTGTTGCTCAAGCCTTTAATCCTAGCACTCCGGAGGCAGAAGCAGGCGGATCTTTGTGAGTTCAAGGCCAGCCTGGTCTACATAGCGAGTTCCAGGAAAGCCGGAGCTACAGGGAGACCCCGTCTCAAAAAGAACCAAGAAAGAAAGAAAGAAAGAAAGAAAGAAAGAAAGAAAGAAAGAAAGAAAGAAAGAAAGAAAGAAAGAAAGAAAGAAAGAAAGAAAGGAAAGAAAGGAAAGAAAGGAAAGAGAAGGAAAAGAAGAGGAAGGAAGGAAGGAAGAAAGGAAGAAAGAAAGAAAGAAAGAAAGAAAGAAAGAAAGAAAGAAAGAAAGAAAGAAAGAAAGAAAGAAAGAAAGAAAGAAAGAAAGAAAGAAAGAAAGAAAGGGAAAAATCTTTGCCAACAGCACATCTAAACACCAAATTAATATCTAGAAAATATTCTTAAAGAACTGAAAAAAAGCAAACCCAAAATTATCATCCAGTCAATAAATGGGTTAATAATCTGAATGAACTTCTCCCAAGGATAAGAAATACAAATGGCCAATAAATATTTTAAAAATAAATATTAATATTTGAAAAATGTTCAACATCCTTATCTATCAGAGAAATGTACAAATGAAACTGTTTTGAGGGTCACCGTCACCTACGTCAGAATGGCTATCAACAAGAATACTAACAGATACCAGTGAGCGCAGGAGGAAAGAGGAGCTCTTTACTGCTAATGGGAATGTAAACCCTCCAGTCACTGTGGAAATAGGATGGAGATTTCTCGAGAAATTGAAAATAGAACTCTCATAGGACCCAGCTATACCACCGCTGAGCATATATCCAAAGACTCTTCAGTCAACACACCACAGAGATATTGAACATTTATGTTAATGTTGCACTATTAGCAGTACGTAGGAAATGGAGCCAGGCTGGATAGGCTGTGCATGCTGCTACCATTTCTGGAAGTTCATATAAGCAACTGCTCAGCTGTCTGGAAAACTCTGCTTCCTTGTGGTCTTTAACCACCTCCTAGCCCCTACAGCCTCCCACCTCCTCTTCCACAATGGTCCCTAAGCCTAGAGTTGCAGATATTTGATATAGGTGTCCTATTCAGGGGTAGGTTCTCTGCAGTCTCTTATTCTCTGCTCTTTGGCCAGGTATAGCTTTCTGGGCCAATCACCATCTGTTACACAAGGAAACTGGGAAAGCCTCCTCCCTGAAGACCAGCTCCCATAGTACCAGAAGACACTAAGCAAACTGCCAGGGGAAAAAAAAAAAAGTCAGTGATTCCTTCCAGCTGTAGAGTCTATGAACCACAACACTGACCAGCCCAGAAAAATAATTTCTACTGGTACAGTAGTGGCACTTTTATCTTGGGGGTAATCAACAGCTGCCTAATTGAACTTACAGTCGGCTCAATGGTAGGGAACTCTTATGTAAACTGAAAACCTAACCAAATACACAATGCTGGAAATATCATAGATCTGAGAGAAAACCCTACTTTTGTCACACTCCTAGGCCAACGTAATTTCTTTTTGTTTGTTTGTTTGTTTGTTTGGTTTTGGTTTTGTCTTGAGACAGGGTCTCTCTATAGCCCCAGCTGTTCTGGAACTCATGATGTAGACCAGGCCAGCCTTGAATTCACAGAGATCAACCTGCCTCTGCCTCCCGAGTACTGGGATTAAAGGCATGCACCACCTCACCACTCATCAAAAAAATTTCTTTTTGCAAGAGATAGAGACTATTACAAAGTTCTTCAACTGGTCAAACACAGAAAATAAGTGTCTGTGAGATGTCCAGCCTTAAGTGATACATCCACGATGGAACCTCTACACCTAAGACTGCAGGAACCTAGTGGAACAGGGATCCGAAAGAATATGAATACATTTCTCAATTCTTGCCAATGAGGCTATGTAGCCATTCTTTTGGCAGAAGCACTTAAAGAGAGTTAGCAAGCAGCCCCCAAGCCTCAACCCCTGATGACATCCGGCCAAACCTATGAGGCCCGACTGTCTTTGATCTGGAACAAATGGCCTGGTTTTCCACTTGTCCCAGATGCCTGCCCCAGCCCCCAATTGTCTGTGTGTGTCCCAGCCCATGCAAGGATCTGTATAAAAAGCATTGAGTTACAACATTAAAATTGAGTCTTCCTCCCGGACTGCGAGTCTGTTTCCTTTTCTCTCCAGGTGACTTCTCACTGTTCCCTTCCCCTCCTTGCTGGGCCTTAAGCCTAGGAACTGTCAGCCAGCTGGCTGGGGACAATTCCAAGACTTGCAGCTTCCCAGAGCTGTGAGCCCTAGTCTAGGGAGGAAGAACATCTAGTGGACTGCAGCACACGCATAATGAGCATTTAAAGGACCACTGGACTGTTACATTTTAGACAACAAAGCCATTGCACGTTTTATGTTTCCTCTTTCACAATGTTCCCTGAGCCTTGGTAGGGGTGGGGTTAATAAAGATTTCATGCATTTTGTCATCTATGTTAAGGCTTATGGAGACGAGTTTGTGTCCCCAGATATCCCTCGGTGTGAGTTCACCCACTGGAGCCTGGTGAGCCTATCTAGTGTCACTCGTTTAAAGAAGACTGACTCCCCCTCACCCGGCAGTGATCAGCTGTGGTTGGGGTTTCTTACCTACTTCCTCAGTGCTACGTGGAGTTTTTGTCTGGTTTGAGTTTGTGTGGTCTTGTGCATGCTGACACCACTGCTGTGAGATAATATGAGCAAGTTCCCGGAAACCTGGAAAACTCTATTTCCTTGTGGACAGCTGCCACCCCAGCTCTCACAGTTATAAGACATTATAGCATGATCATTAGCAAAGCAACATTGGAGGGTCCACCTAGGGCCTATGACCTCCTCAGCCATGGGCTTTTACCACAGTTGTAATATCAAGGATAATTCCCTCTTGTGGAGCAGACCTCAACTCCAATCAAAACAGTTAGTTGCCCCATTAATGTTGGGCCACTATTACACTATCATATACAGTGGGCATATCATGCCTGGCAGGTCAGTATTGTATCATGCAGGGCCCAACGCTGGGTAAGACCAGTGATGTCGTTTTCTTCCCCAGCAGCATAGCATGCATAGCACCATATCCAGCAGGGAGGAAGTTCCCTGGTTAAGTTGAAATTGATATCTCTATGTCTTGCACCCAAAGTATATGGTCTCATCAGCAATAGAATCTTACTATGTCTTTCTAGAGGCAATGGTAAGAGTCTATGTTGTTTGGGGGGACTTCTGGGGTCCCCCTGACCAATGACTTGCAGGGAGGTATCTTATGTCCTGTACTGCAATTTTTATTAAATAATCCTTGTCTTCTGAGCACAATATTGTCCATCCAACCATGCAGGATGACCCCATTGGAACTCCAGCTATACCACTCCGGGCATATATCCAAGGGACTCTCTATCCTACTACGGAGACACGTGCACGACCATCTTCCTGCTGTTCTAGTCATAATAGCTAGGAATAGGAATCAACCAGTTGTCCATCAACAGAGGAATGGATATGAAAAATCCACTACATATACACAATCGAATTGTTATTAGCTCCAAAGAAAAATGAAATCATGAAATTTGTACATAAGTTGATGGAACTGGAAAAACAAATTGTACTGTGTGAGGTAACTCAAGGCCAGAATGAGAAATGCCATCTGTTCTGTCATATGTGGATCCTAGATTTGAGTTTTTGTTTTGTTTTGTGAGTGTGTGTGTGTGTGTGTGTGTGTGTGTGTGGTTTTAGTTTGGGGAATGTTTTTTGTTGTTGTTGTTGTTGTTGTTGTTGGATTTTGGGTTTGTTTCTTTCTTTGATTGTTTTGAGACAGGGTCTCCCTGTATCCACAGCTGTCCTGGAATTCACTATGTAGACCAGGCTGGTCTTGAACTCACAGAGATCTGCCTGCTTCTGCCTCCCAAGCTCTGGGATTAAAGGCGTGTACCACCACACCCAGCTGTTTTGATGTTTAACTTGGAGCACAAGTGGAATCCAAGAAACTAGAAGGAGCTTTGGGAGAGGGGATGCTAAAGGAGGAGGAATTATTGGTAAAACAGAAGTGGTGAGGTGGGGCACTGAGGCTCTAAAGACAAACAGGGAGGAGCCTGTGAGTGTGGTAGAATCAGGAAGGGAAGGGAAGGACTGAGCGTAAAAACCGTATGGAAGCCTACCATCTCGCGATCAACTTTAAAAAAAGCAGAGGGATAGTAGATCACACGTAATAATGTAAGAACAGGGGTGGGAATGCTGGAGATTAGAGGATCGAGCAGGGATGGGAGATGGAGAAGATCAGCAGCGGGTGGGTTAACCACAACTAAGGATGCACGAAAAGCCTTATGGAAACTGACAAGTTACTACGCTGTTCTAGCCTTATTGCAAAATCCCTTTGACGGATTCTCTCAGCTTGGAGGTGAGAGGTAGCTGTAGGATCATTCCCCTCACACATATGACCACGTACTATCATTGATTTCCACTGAAGAGCTCAGACAAACTTCAAGCATTCCAATTAACAAACTGTTGCATATCTTCCCTGCTGGGCATTGAAGATTTCCCTGTCAACTATCAAGAAAACATTGAGGATTAACATTTTTATTCAATAAATGTGGCTTTCATTTCAAAATGCATTTTCATAGCAAGTTGCAGAGCTGCAGTAGGTAGGGCATATTCTGATGTATATATGTGGGATATATATATATATATATATATATATATATATATATATGAATGGCAACATGAATTTGAACAGGGGTTCTGCACTTTCTCCAACTTTTAGTTCAAAAATATTCTACTCACATGTTATCTTCTTACCAAAACCTTTCTTCACCACACGGTTTTTTGGGGGGGAGTCCTCTCGAGACAGCGTCTCCCTGTAGCCCCAGCTGTCCTGGAACTCACTCTGTAGACCAGGCTGGCCTTGAACTCATAAAGATCCACCCACCTCTGCCTCCCAAGTGCTAGGATTCAAGGCGTGCACCACCACGCCCAGCAACCATAGGGTTTTAAATAATGCCACTACCACAAAGATTATGAAGTGGCCATATAATCTAGAGAAAGGATCTAGTATCTACTGTCTCTCTGGCCTCCCCTCTCCCCGCCTACATTTTCTTCTGCTTTTTGAAATACAACTGATTTCCTTCCCAAAGTGGTTACATTATTCACAATCCCATAGCAATGGACAAGGGTCCCTGGTTCCTAACATCCTTGCCAACACTCAGATTCATCTTTCTCCCATTTCTATAGCCCTAATGGGTATAGAATGATAGCTCTTTGGGGTTTTTTTTTATATATACTTTGTTTGGTTTTTTATCTGTCTTTATTTTATGTGTATGAGCGTTTTGTCTGCATGTGTATAAGCACACCCATGTCATGGAGTACTCACAGATGCCAGAAGAGGGTGTTGGTTCCCCTATACCTGGAATTACAGGTGGTTATTAGCTGCCATGTAGATGCTGGGAACTGGACCCGGATCCTCTGCCAGAGCAGCCAGTGCTCTTAACCGCTGAGCCATCTCTCCAGCCCTCCTTGTGGATACTTGAATGTCCATTTCCCTAAAGCTTAAGAAGACCATGCATTTTTTTAAAAACATGCTTTTTAACTATTTGTGTATCTACTTGAAGCATAAAATTCTTAATTTGGATGAAATTCAACTTATTTCTTTTTTGATTGTGTTTTTGGTCTCATATCTTAGACAGTGGTTAGAGAGAAACCACTGTCTAACCAAAAATCACAACCATTTATATGTATGTCTTCTTAAATTTATATTTTTGATCTAGTTTTTTAAATTTACACATGGGGAACATTAATCTCCAAGCTCAGTATGGTATGGTAGTCAGTATGGTATGGTAGTCAGTATGGTATGGTAGTCAGTATGATATGGAGAGTCAGTATGGTATGGTAGTCAGTATGGTATGGTAGTCAGTATGGTATGGTAGTCAGTATGGTATGGTAGTCAGTATGGTATGGTAGTCAGTATGGTATGGTAGTCAGTACGGTATACTAGTCAGTATGGTATGGTAGTCAGTACGGTATGGTAGTCAGTATGGTATACTAGTCAGTATGGTATGGTAGTCAGTACGGTATAGTAGTCAGTATGGTATGGTGGCTAGTACGGTATAGTAGTCAGTACAGTAATCAGTATTGTATGGATAGTCAGTTGTTCCAGCAACATTTCTGAACACTGTTCTTTTTTCCCTTTGCATAACTGTTACATACTTGAAAATCAGTTGAAATAGTTGAAAATCAGTACCTTGTTTTTCATAACCTGAATTATCAACCTTATAATTTGTAATCCTGTCATCTATCCTTCCCAAATGCCCTCATTCTCCTCTCTCCTACCCTGTCGCCAACCCCACACAAATAAACAGTGCTTTTTATGAACACAATAACATCTCATTTACTATTTATTTCCGGTGACATAGTGGGCACTTACTGCATATTCATGGAAAGACTTCCGTTTTGTTGAGAAGTTAATGGCCATTGTGTTTATCTGTACCTAAGTATAGATGATATACTTAGGATGAAAATATTGTTGAACATTCTATCTAAATGAATTACATTATTATGTCCTGAATTGGATACTAGGAACCTAATTAGTTAAGTAATTACCTATTGGTAAAAAAGCCATAGAAAATGTTAAGCCAAAATGCAAGAGGAAAAACACTATTCAAAATGCACTCCTTGATAGTCCAAATATGATCTCGATGTGGATGGGTGTATGATCTTAAGCAATTCACCTCTTTCATAGTTCACTTATCTTTAGGGCTCCAGTGCTACACCAGTTCTCAGATTACTATTCAATTGTTCTGATATCTGTATTCTTAAGAAATATACTGTGTAGGCACCTAGAATTACTTCACTTCAAGAAACGGAATTTTTCTTGCATTTACTTTTCAAAAATAAATATAACCACTATGTTTAAAATGAGTATACTTGATGAAGAGATGTAATTCTGACCATGGTAACAAAGAATAAGAAATCTCCCTAAAAGGTGGGTTGGTGAAACTCTTAGCCAACTGCCTAAAATAGAAAAGGTTTCCATCCAGGAGCCTCCTGCTTAGAAAGAAAGAGCATGATTGCTCACCAGTGGACGAATGGAGGAATTGCTCCACTCACAGAAAGCTCCATTCATCAGCCCCATCTCGTGGTGAAAGGCATGTTAAGACTTTTTTTTTTTTATGTGTATGAGTGCACCAGTGTCGTGCAATGCCGCGGGGGTCAGAAGAGGGCGTCGGATTCCCCTGGAACTGGAATTAAAGATGGTTCTTAGCCGCCATATGGGTGCTGGGAATCAAACCCCAGTCCTCTGCAAGAGCAGTCGGCGCTCTTAACCGCTGAGCCATCTCTCCAGCCCTAGGCATGTTAAGATTTAAAGCCATCATATAACCCCATGATGGTACAAGCCATACTTTGAAGAGGTTACTGAAGACCCCAGAATCTACGAAAACCAAAGTCAAAGAAGGCTAAAGAATAGAAACGTGTTATTTTCCACATTTCTTTCATAATGTATTACCTTTTGTTTGGGACCCAGATACTTTTTTCTCTTCTTTTGACACCAATATAACCAACATGTTAAATGTGTCAAGTTTTATTGTAAACACAGAATTCAGCGTTGGTTAGAAGCCATGCACTGGAGTCAATATTTAGTTTTATGCAGTTTAAGTATGGAGAAGAACTGCTCAAAACTGGGATTTTTGAGCATGAATGGAGGAGACGCTACCAAGGCCCCACTCCTGCCTGCAGTTGGTGGCTGCTCAGGAAGCCACTCTTCTTTGAGAATCTGGCCTTTGATAGGTTGACTATGTTCCAACAGACAGACCCCTCCATACCCACGTGCATCTGCACAGCACAGTAGTGGACTCAGCAGCTGCTCTTGCAAAGGACCTGGTGTAGTTCCCAGCACCCACATGGAGACTAACAACCATCTGTAACTCCAGTTCCATGGGATCCGACATCATCTTCTGACCTCCACAAGCCTTGCATGACACAGGTGCACTGACACACATGCACATGCATGTAATATACTCATACATATAAAATAAAATGATACAATATTTTAAAAATAAATTAAAAAATAAAACCAAAAATTAAAAAAAATTAAAAAATAAATTAATTTAAAAAAATAAAAATAAATTAAGCCAGGCGTGGTGGCACATGCCTTTAATCCCAGCACTCGGGAGGCAGAGCCAGGCAGATCTCTGTGAGTTCAAGGCCAGCCTGGTCTACAGAGTGAGTTCCAGGACAGCTGGGGCTACAGGGAGACCCTGTCTCAAAAAGAAAAAAAAAAAAAAAAAAAAAAGATAAGTGCTTTTGCCAGGTGTGGTGGTGCACGCCTTTAATCCCAGCACTTGGGAGGGATAGGCAGGTGGATCTCTGTGAGTTCACAGAGTGAGGTCCAGGCCAGCTGTGGTTACAGGGAGATCCTGTCTCAGAGAGAGAGAGAGAGAGAAGGTAAGTACTTCTAGATTAGTATTCTTCTGTATTTCTTATTTCGACAAAATATTTGGCAAACTTAAGGAAGGTGGGGTTTTATTTAAGCTTCGGTAGTAAACAATACAATCCATCAGGACAGGGAAGGCATCAGCAGGGACATGAGATGACTGCCACACTAGTCCACAGATAGCGAGAGCGCTGGTGTCCTACTTGCCTTTCTCTTTTGTATGCAGTCCAGCACCTCAACCCATGGAGTGATGCTACCCACGGTTAGGGTGAGTGTTCCCACCTCAACTGATCCTTCCTAGAGACTCCCTTACAAACATGCTCAGAGGTTCTCCTGCAGGAAATTCTAGAGCTTGTCAAGTGGACAGTCGATATTAACCATCACAACTTTCAAAAGTGAATCTTTACACAATTACTTAAAATGCTTGTGGGAGCTTAGCCTTCAGATGTCACTGCACACTTCCCATTGTCTGTCACACTAGGGACCATCCTTCACAGTACAGGTAAGAATCTGAGGTTCGCTGGACCATGGAAGAATAGCATCACAAATCTGAAATCAATAAGCTATTTGGGGAATTCATTTTCAGAGTGTCACAGATTTCATTATGCGGTTAAGGCATCAGTTACATTTGTAAAAACTAGTACCAGAAAGGAGAATAAGAAATGAAATGGCAGATACATTTTCACATAGCCTCATAACTGCTGTGAATGCTTTTGTAGAGAAACACTCAGTGTTTGTCCACTCAAAAGGCTAATTATATGATAACGATCTTTCCTGCTTAGCATAAGTACAACTTTTTTGCCCTTGGATGATGTAAGTTTACTTCTTTCAACATACTAACAACAGTCCTTTTGTTCTGGTGTGACAAGCCTTCTGCCCTGTGTGGAGTCAACAGACTGTGGTGCTGGTGTCTAATTCATCAGCTCTCAGTGTCTCCCACCCAGCAAAGAGACCCAACGCAAGTGTTAAGCACTGTGACAGTGGTGTCTTCCATTTTTAACTTCTAGCAGAAAGCAATGCCTGTTGAATAATGCAAATGACTATATGCAAAGTCTGTGTCCTTACATAACTTGCCACATAAAACTTCAGTTTCATTCAAGTCCATTATTAACACCATCCATGCCAGGAACAGTATCACACAGGAAGACAGTTCTATTTCCTCTTTTTACAAAAAAATAATTTCTGAATTATTTCCTAGTATTGTGTCTGACATGGGTACACTATCCAAAATATTTCAGTTCACATATGAATAAATAAAGCTAATTATTATATCTGGGTATTTTATTTTTTTAACTTTTTAATTTTTATTGAGTGCATTTCATACAACATTTCTTAATCAAATTTAGACTCATTCCCCCATTCATGCCCACCCCTCATGCCCCTCCCCCTCCCCCCTTCAGAGCTTGTGGATTCTGTCATACACAAGTCCTGTCTTGCATCTTTTTCTCAGTCTTTTATAACCTTTTCAGTGCACAAGTTTAATGCTTTGGTCAGTTCTTTGAATAGGTATTTTTTTCTCTCTCTTTTTTGTTCCCCTTTGATTTTATATTATTCCAGAATATGCATGTATACACTCCATACACACATAAATCAAAATTACAAAATCTGAAAATAAACTATAGGTTAATTCCAAAGCACATTTAGAGATTCACATTTTAACAGTAAAGTTGCAAGCAGGTAAAAAGAAGCATAACTTTACATTCTCTCTTATTTTTTTAGAATATTCATATTCATATTCATATATGATAGAACACACTACAGGATTACATAGGATAAATTATGAATGGTTGTAGCATGTATCAATATAAAGAGAAAATATTATTTTACAAAGTATTTTTAACTGTTAAATATAATCTTCTTCTTTTTTTTTTTACCAAAAGATGTCATGTTTTCTCCAAGGAAGTGCTTGAAGGTTCCTCCTTGGCAAACCCAAACAACCATCAATCCTGCCCCTGTGCTCCACACTGGAGTCCCTCCCCCCCCCATGGTCACCCAAATGAGGTCCAGCAAGCATGTGTCCTGTCTTGATCTTCCTGCACTGGCCTCCATGACATAGCCTGGGTAGTCAAACAATGGCAGTTTACACTCTGAAGAGGCTGAAATCCCATATCTGGGTATTTTAAATATGAATGCCTATCCTATACATCACCATTTCAAAACCACATAATTTCTCTCTCAGGTTCTTAGCCATATTTCCACTGCACTGAAAAAGAGCATTTCTGGTCATGTGTGTATTTGCACATGCTTATATCTTTTCAAGACACACAATTTCCACTACATTCAATTGCCACTTTCGAGACTGGATATCTATGATGAATGTGACGTTCCAAGCAGACATTTCACTTACATATATGACTGCTTGCTGTTAGGTCTGGGCTTCCCAGAATTCCAAGGGACACACAGATGTCCACTTCCTCCGGAGGCTGTCAATCTTCTGTCCTCTTCTCCTGTACCTGAGGCCCCACCCCCATGGCTCTAAATGGGTGGGCCCCAGTCGCCTTTTTGCCCCTGCCCCTGCCCCTGCCCCTGCCCCTGCCCCTGCCCCTGCTTCTGCTCCTGCTCCACCACATTCCTCCAGGTGGCCCGCTCTGGCAGTTCCAAATGGAAGTAAATCATGTTCCCAGAGTCACTTCAGTCTCATGTGCCTTTTTATCTGGGGGGTCCACTCCTTTTATAACCTAACACTTGCTTTATAGACAACGAAGGCAAAGCCCATTGACATTTCATTTGTCTTTTCAGCTCATTAGGTTTTGAGCACACACTTTTTCCATGTTTCAGGTCTTTTCCCACAGTGATTCATTTCATCCAGATTTTTCATTACACGCTTTGCCAAATAAGCAGACTCATTAAGGGGCTGGAGAGACGGCTCAGTGGTAGGAGCACTCGCTGCTCTTGCAGAGGACTCAGGTTCAGTTCCCAACACCTACATGGCAGCTCACAACCATCACCCTCTTCTGGCCTCTGCAGGCAGGTGGTCCACTTATATACATGCAGGAGAAACACTAATACACATAAAATACAAAAAATGGGTTTGGGGGTTTGTTTTGTTTTGTTTTGTTTTGGGGTTTTTTTGGTATTTTTGAGACAAGGTCTCCCTTTAGTCCCAGCTGGCCTGGAATTCGCTCTGTAGACCAGGCTGGCCTTGAACTCACAGAGATCCGCCTGCCTCTGCCCTCCAGAGTGCTGGGATTAAAGGTGTGCACCACCACACCGCCCCCCCCCTTATTTTTTGTATTTTTACAAAATACCCAATGCACAAAGTGCAACATATGACCCTCCTTTTCCAACTTTTCATAAAGAAAACCTAAGAATTGTGTTGCTTTCTGAAACTATACTGTGAATGTGACTCCACAAGCCAAAAACTATTTTGTAAAATATTATACTCGCGATGGCACACACCTTTAATCCTAGCACTTGGGAGGCAGAGGCAGGCGGAGCTCTGTGAGTTCAAGGCCAGCCTGGTCTACAGAGCGAGTTCTAGGACAGCTGGGGCTACAGGGAGACCCTGTCTCAAAAAGAAAAAAAAAAAAAAAAAAATTATACTTCCTGAAACTCAGACTCTCTATCTCATCTCCTTCCATCTGATAGTGGAGGAAAGTGGCTTTGTTTCTGTTGTCTCAGAATCGACCCGAGCACCCCACATCTTAAAGCAAAGGCTAAGTCCCCTTAAAGGATAATGGGTCCCAACACAGCCCCACCATCTCCCAGCACCCTACTAGAACAATAATAGGTAGGATGAGGATATAGATGTTTTTCTGAGCCCTTTAGGAAATTCAAGGAATGCCATTATGGAGACAAAATTGAGGAAGACAGGTTGAAAGAGAAGAGCCAATGATTGAAGCCAAATGCCAGTTACAAAGTTTATTAAGAGGCCACAGGCGACCATCTCTTCCATCTCTGCCAGACATAGGAGGAGCTTCACGCCGGCAGCCTCTGTCTCTGATGACAGTAAGGAAGCTTGGTAGAACCGGCTTCTGGCTCCAGTGGTCCTAGACAGTAGCCTGCAGCGCCTGTAGGACCACACAGCACTGCCAGAGCAGGCTTTCTGCTCCGGGAGTCAGCAAGCATCTGAGGACTAGACCTTCACCTCTGCATGTTGCTGTAGAGCCGTAGCATTAGGCCTCTGGCTCTAATGGGCTCAGGGGTCCGTGCACAGACTGAGCTTCAGCTCTGGTGTGCCGGAGCTGTTGAGAGGCTGACGCTTGGTTCTAGCGGTCTCTTAAGAGCAGAGTGGGAGTGGTTTTAGTCTCTGGGTTTCCAGGGGTCCCTACAGGATTGGCAATCTATACTGCTGTAGTCTGGAAGATTGTTTCAGGCCGGTAGCATTGACTACAGCACTACACTGGTGCCTACTTTTGGTGGATCTGATGTTAGGAGTCCTGCCCTTAGTGAGTTCACAGAATCTAGGAGGTGACTGGGTAGTGGTCCTGTCTGATTGCCTTGGTGTGTGTGACCCTATCCAGGGTCCTGTGGGCACATAGCCAAAACTGGATTACCTCAGCAACTTCATTAAACAGTCAACACCAAGCTCCACAAGTACCCTAGGCCAAGCGGCATGCAAATGTCCCTGTAGGAAGAACCACAGAAAACAAAACATCCAAATCATCTTAGAAGAAGAGGAAGTCAAAACTGAAATACAAACCCACTCCAACAAATATGAAACACAGAACAAAGACAAGCAAAGAATGTGACAAAACGACCACCTATGTCCCACCCCCAACCCCTTAGCCAATTACCACATAAGAGGATTCAAAACTACAGAGAGAGTGGAAATGCCTAAGAAAGAATTCAGAGCTTTTTTTTTTTTTTTTTTTTTTTTTTAAAGACAAGGTCTCCCTGTAGCCCCAGCTGTCTTGGAACTCACTCTGTAGACCAGGCTGGCCTTGAACTTACAAACATCCACCTGCCTCTGCCTCCCAAGTGCTAGGATTAAAGGCGTGCACTGCCATGCCCAGCTCAGAGCTTAATTTTTTTAGAAGAATTCCTAGCCATATAAAAGAATCAATCATATTGCACAAATTAAGAAAAATCTATCCAAGACCTTGACAAGGCCATCTCCAAAATGAATGAAACAGTCACTAGAGGGAAGAGTCCAAAATATGGAGGGAAATGTTAGCAAGGAGATTGGAAACCCTGAAAAAGAATCAAATGACTATTTGAAAGAGATGGTCGGGGCTGGAAGGATGGCCTAGCAATTAAGAGCACCAATTGCTCTTGCAGAGGACCAGGGTTCGATCCCCAGCACCCATATGGTGGCTGAGAACTGTCTTTGGCTCCAGTTCCAGGGGAATCTGACACCCTCTTCTGACCTCCGCGGCATTGCATTACACGGGTGCTCAGACCTGCATGCAGACAGTACATTCATACACATAAAAATAAATAAAATTAAAAAAAAGAAAGAGTCAATCAAATAAAAAAAAAATACAAGACATACTATTGCTGACAGAAAAGACCATGCTGAAAAACACATTTCAGTTAGAGGAAAAGGTCAAAACAATAATACAAACAGGCAATACACACCTACCTAAGGGAGAAAAAATGTACACAAATAAAACTTCCAAGAAGCCTTGGATACGTTCAACAGGTCAAACCAGAGATCAAACCAAGTGCAATAGACAGAATATTCAACGGAATCATAGCAGAAAACTTCCCACACTAGTAAAAGAAGTAGACATCCAGACACAAGTGATGTATAGAACTCCAAACAAACAACACCAGAGAAGAAACTCGTCCTAACGCATCAGAGTCAAGATGTGAAAAACACAAAGTTAAAGAAATTATTCTGGGGGCTGGAGAGATGACCTAGCGGTTAAGAGCACTGACTGCTCTTGCATAGGACCCGGGTTCAATCCCCAGCACCCACATGGCGGCTGAGAACTGTCTTTGACTCCAGTTCCAGGGGAATCTGACACCCTCTTCTGACCTCTGCGGCATTGCACAACGCGGGTGCACCAACCTACACGCAGACAGTACATTCATACACATAAAAAATAAATAATGTAAAAAAAGAAATTGTTCTGGCCAGGCATGGTGGCACACACCTTTAATCCCAATGCTCAGGAGGCAGAGCCAGGCAGACTCTGTGAGTTCAAGGCCAGCCTGGTCTATATAGAGAGTTCCAGGACACTTGGACCTACAGGGAAATCCTGTCTCAAAAAGATGAAAGAAAGAAAGAAAGAAAGAAAGAAAGAAAGAAAGAAAGAAAGAAAGAAAGAAAGAAAGAAAGAAAGAAAGAAAGAAAGAAAGAAAGAAAGAAAGAAAGAAAGAAAGAAAGAAAGAAAGAAAGAAAGAAAGAAAGATTGTTCTAAAACCAGCATGAGAAGAATGTTAACAAAGGCAGTAATATCAGAACTACCCCAGACTTCTCATCAGCATAAAAGCCAGAAAAGCATGGGACAGATGCTTTTATAGTCAAGAAAGCTATACCTAGAAAAGATATCTTTAAAATGATATAGAAATATGGATATTTCAAGACAAACATAAATGAAGACAATTTATGACAAGCCGGCACTGCAGAAAATTCTTAACAAAATACAGGGAGGAAGAAGAAAGATAGCTGAAAGGAAGTAACAATCCGTGAAAGAACTAGGCCCGGAGAAGAAGCACATGTGTCCAACACAGCACCTCAGAAAACAATGCAGGTGATGAAAAAGAAATAAGAATAATTTAGCTAAACAGAACATTACCAAACAAATTCATAGGAACTAGCAGACCCTTATCTATAAAATAACTTTAAGGGGCTGAAGAGATGGCTCAGCGGTTAAGAGCACCAACTGCTCTTGCAGAGGACCGGGGTTCAATTCTCAGCACCCACATGCCAGCTAAGACCTGTCTTTAACTCCAGTTCCAGGGGAATCTGACACCCTCTTCTGACCTCCACAGCATTGCATGACACGGGTGCACCAATGTGCATGCAGACAGTACACTCATACACATAAAAAAAAAATAGGGGCTGGAGAGATGGCCTAGCGGTTAGAGTGCCAACTGCTCTTGCAGAGGACCCGGGTTCGATCCCCAGCACCCACATGGTGGCCGAGAACCGTCTGAAACTCCAATTCCAGGAGAACTCCAGTTCCAGGGGAATCTGACACCCTCTTCTGACCTCCACGGCATTGCACGACATGGGTGCACAGACTTGCATGCAGACGGTACATTCATACACATACGGAAATAAATAAAATTAATAAAAAAAATTTTTTAATAATAATAATAATAATAAAATGTTTAAATGGGGTTGATTTAAAAAAAAAAAACTTTAAATGTAAGAGGCTGCCATGCAGTCCTCTCCATCCAGCCAGGATCCCGGTGACTATCCTCTTCCTAAACCTGTTTACATAAGATGAGGGAAAGGCCAGAAGCCGAAACCTTATAGAGAGCTGGGAGGGAGGGGGCAGGGGGTGCTGCGCCGAGCAGCCTGGCAACTCATACGTGCTTTCACAAGGCAGCCAACACGTGGAGGGCTGACATTTGGAAGGGCTGGATAGCCAGATGGCATTGGTCACGGAAACAGCGGTCATAGCAAGAAACCCTGGTGACCGCAGCAGTTCGTGAAATACAGACCCTGTCTCCTGTCTCTCACACACCATACAGAACTTGAGGAGGGAAAGGTGACTGCCTCAGAGCCCATCCTGTGCCCAGACAATCCACTGGGCAGGTTCTCTGATGCAGCTGATTAGGAGAAAAGGATATTAAACCAAATGTGAGGCTAAACTTGACTGCTAATCATTTTTAAATATTTATTCATTATTTCTATTTTATGTGTAGGATTGTTTTTTTTCTTGCATGTGTGTAAATACACTCATGTCATGAAAGACCCACAAAAGCTAGAAGAGGGTGTCCGATCCCCTGGAACTCGAATTATGGACAGTTGTAAGCTACTGTGTGGGTGCTGGGATCTGAACCAAGGTCGTCTGGAAGAGCAGCCAGTGTTGTTAACTACTGAGCTCTCTCTCCAGCCTCTGACTATTAGTAATTTTGAAAAGACTAGAAAATACAAGAACTGGTCAAGGTATCATTGTGGGATGAGGAGAGATTCAATGGGACTACACTGAGCCCATGTTGTGTTTATCCTCTAGGTGGGTTGACACAGCCCCATAAGGCAATTATACTTCAATGTTTCTATCAGTCATGCCAACCTTATATTTGTCCTTACTGGTTTCTTGATGTTTTGTCCTTCCTGCCCCTCACTAAGATGAAATCCACATCTTTCAAGGGTCACACTTCCATGGCATGGGAGAGGGGAATGGAGTCTACCCCACAACAATTCCTCTATCCTTGCATTGGCTTCAACTGAAGAGTCCACATTTCATCAGAACCATTTACAAAAGCTCCTGAATATGACAACTCTCTCAGGATCTCCCAGTTCCCTCAACAGATTTCCAATTTTATCTGTGGATAATATGATGACTGCTCTGCAGCTTTTCTAATGGGCAAGCTCAAGGGCTGTCTTGTCACTGCCTGCCTCTGTAGAGCATAAGCATCTGGCCCATATCCATGACTCCTCCCCTCCCTGCCCCCCTGGCTCAAGTCCCCATGGCTGTGGGCAGATCCTGCCAACCATGCCCTTCTGTCCTCTTCCTGAGAATAAGGAAAAGCATACATAAGAACCAACAGAAATTGTACAGAATAATGGAAATCAATAACTATGTAGGGACATCTGATTTGGGACAAAATCAGCAAAAGATGAAAGCTGATGCTCTGGCATTTGTGATGGCTCCTCTGGAGGAGAAATAAGCCTCTTACAGGAAATGTCCAACTGGTCAACAAATCTTGCTTCCTGTTTCTGTCTGTGCTGAATAAAACAGCTAAGAGCATTCTGTGTGAGTCTCTCTGTTGACATTAGATTTATTCCTCTAAACAATGCCTCTGTAATTTTGCATTATCCTTCTTTGTCTGGTGCTATTTTTATACAAGTGTCATCCAATAACAGAGCACAATTTGGCTGGGTTTGATTTTCATTTTATTTGTTTCCTATATAAAGCTCAGCCTGGCCTCAAAGTTGCCATCCTCCTGTCTCAACATCTCGAATAGGCAAACTTTACCATGTCAAGCCACATAACCAAATTTGACAATAATATATTTCCAACTTCTTTCACTTAAATCAAATTAACTTGGGATTGTGGAAATTAATTTTTGATCATCCTTTCTACACATTAGGACAAGCTTACAAGCAACAGCAGCTGGCATCGATCCTGAACATCCAAAGGTGCTGGGCACTGGGCTACATGGTTAAACTTAAAGCCTTCTGCTTGTTTCAATAAGCAGCCACTGCCAGCTTCACCAATACACCATGAAACTTTAAAAACAAAAACCTTCAGTCTGCATAGGAGGTACTGATACCACCAGAAGGATCAGGCAGTCAGGTGCATTGACCCTACTGGAGGGAGTTCCGAGCTGCACAGGCTCCCTCAAGGTTTACATACCCCTGCATCTTCACAGTGGCTGACAGGTAGACTGGCCACACTACTGGACGAGGACTGTCATCACTCAATTCCCAGCATGATTGTCATTCCTTTTGGACACAACTGGGACCTTGCCTACATGAAGGTGGATGAAGTTCTGTAAAGCATCACCAAACAGAAAAGGAAACTAGCGGGAGACTTCCTTACCTTGCAGGAGCCCTGTTCAGATAGCCCAGCAGTTTTAAAGCCAATGGTGTTCTTGTTGCTTGTGCTTAGTGGCATCTTCAGTTCTCTGCAGTCTGATGAGCGTTCTACCTGCCACCAGTATGAATGTCCACTGTGCTCAGCCGATGGCCTGATGAGATGCAATGCTGAAACCTCCCTGGATTCCTGAAAAGCACCAGGGTCGGCTATGGGCCCAGCTCTTGTACATCACTGAAGACAGGATGGGAAGACTGTGGGCTATACTATAGCCAAAATGGAAAAGCAGCCTGATCATGTCCTCATTGGCATATCATCTCACTGGCTGTGAAATGCATACTGGTACCTCAGCCTGACCCAGAATCTGATGGACCAGGCCTCACAGGTGATGATTCTGAACTTTAGTGCTGAGTACCTGTCCCTACAAACCAGGAAGGGCAACCAGACAGCTTTGCGTCTTTATTCTAACACCCTCAATTTCCAGGTTAGTGAGGTGTACCCCAAGTACTATGCAGACAGAAAGACACTTGTGCTATGAAACAGGATGGCTCGCAGATTGGCAGGTGAGCTGCGGTGGCAGCTGGGACTAAAGAAGGGCAGATGGGCAGCTCTGGGCTCCAGGGAAGATGGAGAGATCAGAGAAGCCCATATCTTGCTTCTGAAGAGGCCTGTAAGCAAGAGAACTGGCTGGAGATGACAGTGGTCATGACATCAAAGGACAGCACTGATGTCCAGGACAGCTCACGGGACTTGATTTTACATCCTAGAGCCTGCTTGAGCATCACAGGCCCTTACATTTCAGCCACATTTATCTTCCAGACCCTAGCTATGTGCTCTGTAATATCTGCCCTGGGGTCATCTCAGAATGACCTGAATGACTTGCAGTTTTCAGCTCTTCACAGCCACCTTCCACATAACCTACTGTGATCATGAAGAAATGCGTCACACTGAGCCTTGCTGTGTGGGAGCCAAGGAAGCTTTAGGCCTGTCATGGCAGACCCTTCCTTGGCTTGTGCCATGCTGCCATTTTATTCTCTTGGCAGTTGTCCTATGTTGAAATGTGGTTATCCCCCAGATTGTCCCTTAAAATGCCAAACAGGAACCAAGGACAGTCTTGAAGTGCCACTTGCAGCATTTGCCAATATTCCCACGGTCACAGTCTTCATCCGTGACATCACCATGACCTCAAGTGAACCCTCATTCTCCTTTCTCCCACTTTCCAGTGGAAGCTATCTTTCTTATCCTGGAAACTGACCGTGTCCTATGTTTCCCCTTTTATTCTCCAGAGGAAAAAAGTGTTAAATAATTGGACATAGGCAGAACTTGTAGATTTTTAAGAAAAGTACAAATAGTAATAAAATTGCTATCTCTAACCTAAAAGTATGAAAACATAAAATTAAAAAAAAATCTTGGAGTGGAGAGATGGCTCAACATTTAAGAGCACTGGCTGCTCTTCCCAACACCCACATAGCGACCAACAACCTGTACTCCAGTTCCAGGGGAGCTGATGCCCTCTTCTGACCTCCTCGAGCATGCATAACACAGGTGCACCCACCTACATGCAAGCAGTACGCCAATACACATTAAATAAAAATAAAAAATAAAATATTTAAAAAAAAAAACAAATCACATAATTTTTCAAGAGTAGACAAGTTTGTGTATGGACATACATGTAGGCAATATCTTACATGGGCAATAAAATAAGAAAAAAGTTTAGGTACTGGTAAACTAACACTTCTCAGTGTTAGAAAATTGTGAGATAAAATGCAACTCTGGCCAGATTTAGCCCATGGTTCATTAGTTTCTAAATACCTTTGGTTTTCAATCCTATCTATGAGCAACAGGACTTTTTATCTTTGCAAAAGTACAGCATAGTTGCCAGGCATGGTGGCCCATGCCTTTAATCCCAGCACTTGGGAGGCAGAGGAAGGCGGATCTTTGTGAGTTCAAGGCCAGCCTGGTCTACACAGTGAGTTCCAGGACAGCTGGGGCTATAGGGAGACCCTGTCTCAAAAAGAAAAAAAATAGATGATGATAGATAGATAGATAGATAGATAGATGATAGATAGATAGATAGATAGATAGATAGATAGATAGATAGATAAGAGAGAGAGGAGAGAGAGTTGTGTCCCTGATTCTGATTTAGTCAATTTGGAATGAATCCTGAAGCCAAAGTCAGAAGGAGGAAATGAAATTTTGAGTTGCAGCGGTGCTTGGTTGCATTTCTCAACTTTCCAACGTTTTGTTCAAAGCATTCTGAAGGACTCTCAAGTAATGATTCTGGAGTCAACGGTCATGTGGAACTTAGAAAATTGTACATCTCTTGGGGCTGAAGAGATGGCCTAGCAGTTAAGAGCACTGACTGCAAGCTTGCAGAGGATCCAGGTTTGATCCCCAGCACCCACATGGTGGCTGAGAGCCGTCTTTAACTCCAGTTCCAGGGGAATCTGACACCTATTCTGACCTCCACGGTATTGCATGACATGGGTGCACAAAACTGCATGCAGACAGTACATTCATACACATAAAATAAATAAAATTAAAAAAAAAGAAAATTGTACGTCTCACATACACAGAGTAAAAACGTGTCCATTGAGACTATTCTCTAATCAAAATGACATCAAATTTTCCCTTTTCTGTGTACTGTTTGAGAGCTTTCCAGAAGAAACTTCATTCTAACTGAAAGATGTGCATGCATGAAGAATTTCTCATTCACATACATGGTAGCCATAAGAATAAAATCTTTTTTTTTTTGGTCTTTTTGAGACAGGGTCTCCCTGTAGCCCCAGCTGTCCTGGAATTCACTCTGTAGATCAGGCTGGCCTTGAACTCACAAAGATCCACCTGCCTCTGCCTCCCAAGTGCTAGGATTAAAGGCATGCACCACCAAGCCCCGCTAAGAATAAAATCTTATCCCAAAGTAAGGACAATAGGAAAGGAAGCAGGCAGCTAGGCACAGTGCTGTGTTCCTATGCTCACAGCTACTTGGGAAGCAAGTTTGAGGCTAGCCTGGGCAACATAGGAAGGAAGCAGAAGAAAGCAGACTGAAGATGCAGTGTGTAACCAAGTCTTGTGAGATGTGTGAAAAGACATGGGACACTGAGATTAGTAGTGGGAGTCTTGTCCTATCAGGTGGATAAGGACAATGTGAATGAGATGAGATGAAGCTGTGCTGGACATACATCGCAAATTCTATCCAATGAGCTCCCGAAAACCCTCCAACATGAAAAATGGAGTCAGAACCGGTAACCAAATCCTCTCATAATTTGCATGACAAGAATCTGTGGTCATGTGACAATCAAATGAGGGGAAAATAGGAAATAACTCTCAGCCAAGGGAAGAAAGTATTACAGTAACACCGAGTGTGGGAGGACTGCACAGCAGTCACCAGTTCTTGGTGTGGAGCCTAAAATTCAGTCAAAAAGAATGGCAATCGTAACCTCAGATACCAGCGACAGAGATGCTTCCAAGTATAAAATCTTTGTCATGTTGGCGGTCTCTGCGACAAGCTGCATCATTGGCATGTTTGGCAATGGCTTCATCACAGTGGTGTATGCAACGGAGTGGGCCTGGAACAAAAGACTCCCCACCAGTGAACACCTTATGTTGATGATGAGTTTTTCCAGGCTCTTGCTCCAGATTTGGATAATGGTAGAGACTATTTATAACCTATTCTTCAGGGCCATCTACTACCAAATTCAGGTGTATGTGATCTTCAGAGCCATCACTGTGTTTCTGGGCTACTGTGACCTCTGGTTTGCTGCCTGGCTCAATGTCTTCTACTGTCTTAAAATTGCAAATTTCACATTCTCTTTGTTCCTTAAGTTAAAGAGGAAAATCACAGCGCTGATGCCTCACCTATTGAGTCTGTCCGTGTTGCTTTCCGTCATCTTGAGTTCATTAGTCTCTAAAGATATCTTCAATGTGTATGTGAACAGTTCCATTCCCGTCACTTCCTCCAACTCCACGAAAAGAAAATACTTCTTAGAAACCAATGTGTTAAGCCTTGCTTTTTTATACTACGTGGGGATTCTCGTTCCTCTGATCCTGTCCATCATGTCGGCCACACTGCTGATCACCTCACTCAAGAGGCACACCCTGCACATGCAGAGCAGCTCCACAGGCTCCAGGGACCCTAGCATGGAGGCCCACTTGGGTGCCATCAAATCAACCAGCTACACTCTCTTTTTCTACATTATCAACGCATTGGCTCTGTTTGTTTCCATGACAGGTATCTTCAAACGCCGTATTTTCTGGAATAGTTTGTGCAACTTTATCAGGACAGCCTACCCAACTGCCCAATCAGTGCATCTGCTTTTGAGAAACCCAGGTCTGAGAAGAGCCTGGAGGCAGTTTCAGCACCAAATTCATCTTTACTTGAAAAGGTAGAGCCACCAACTGGAACCCAGGGAGAACTATGAGACCTGGCCCAACCTCGCTCCGCCTTTCCTCACACAGACCTCTTCATTATCACCCTTCCTAACTTAAAACCTGCCCAGACACTTCTCATCAGGTAACTGGATTCTTTTATGAATGTGAAGTTGAATTAAATTGAGACTCTGAGCAGAAGTAGCTAAGCAACTTGAAGAGGACTTAAGAAATCCCCTTGATGTAGTTAGTCTGATTTGACCTCTGGTCCCAAACTCTTCTCTCATCTCCGTGACCCTCTGGGCTTTAGGAGAGTGTGACAGACATCTAAGTTTAGCTGGAGAAGCTATGGTTGCTGTCTATTATCCATTGAACACTGTTTAATTCTTGAAGATATCTTGATCTGGATAAAAAAAAAATCATCTGGTCAGTGTACTTTAAACACTCTGCTCACCCCCAGTTAGTACAAAGAGGACATGTAAAAAGCATAGCATGCAGGCCAAAAGGCAGAGGCAAACCCAAACCCCACAGGGAAAAGAACAGCTAACCAAAGCTATATGTGTTGCAGGTTTTCCTAAAGGGTGAAGGACGAAGGAAGAGACTTTGGATTTGACTGAACAAAGACCATGTGTTCTACTAGTGGCATGTTAGGGTGGCTTCCACATTCCAGAAGTTTCTAGAGAGAGAGATGAAAAAGTAAGAACATACGTAAAGAGAAAGTGTGTAAAAATTAATAATGCAGGGAGGTGGTTTTAGGGGGCAATGGTGAAACAAAGGACAGCAGATGGAAACGGACGGTCAACTGAACGGTTTCTTTTTTCAAATGGGAGGGGAGGAGAGAGGAAAAGAATGGATGGGAAGCTGTGAAGTGAGCATAAAGGCCAGGCCCAATGTCAGTTGTGCTTAGAAACTAGGTCATCAGTGGAGGGTGCACCTGACCTTTGGCTTCACCTGCTCTAGGTTACCTCGAAGAAACCAATGGAGCAAGGGCAGACCACCTGGGAGTGGCTGCTGGAGAAAGAAAACATGCTCTGCACTTTCACTCCTCGGAAGGACACTGTCAGCATTGTCTCAAAGGGTTGTTCACAAAATTAGGACCTTGAGCTTTCCTTCTATAAACTACTTTGTAGATGATAATTACTGAAGAAAACAAAAAGAGAATGCTATTGCTCACAGGAAGTTTAGGTGGCTACCAAATAGACCTGCGGCCGGCAGCAAAAACATAGTCTAAATTCTTAGCTCTGTCTGTCACATTCATGTTACACAGTTCCTCACACCTAGTAACTGCAACCAAGAAAAGAAGTCACACGCACTTTCACTCGCTCGTGCCGGAACCCATCTTCCTTTACGGTTATGAAAGCACACTGTTTTGGTTGTTTTCTTACGTGATACCATTATTCATTTAAGTGACTATTAAGGTTAGTAGAGTTATTAGAATAAGACAAATTAGATTTTAAGCTTCATTCCAAGTCCTAAGGAATAGAGAAATAAACTTTTTTCCAAGTAATACATGTTGATTAAAGGCTCTCCGTTCTCACCATTCATATTCTAACATGTCATGGAAGAAACAGAAAATTGATTTGGAATTGATATAGCATTAACATGAACCCTCTCTGGGCTGGCTGTGAAGAAACAGCATTCACTGTTGAAGGCATCTAAGGCAGCAGGTAGGAAGCCGACTAGACCTTATCGGTGCTCTGTGCCTGCCCTGCCTTCAGCGGGATGAAGCTCTCCCCAGTTCCCTTTCTTCCTTTATGCAAAACCCAACTGCACATCCAGAAAGGACCAGAACGTTTGGTCTTTGGGACAGCTGGCTTTAGGTAGAAATCAGAAGTCCTAAAAGAAGACAAAGATTGGACTCTGCTGGACTAAAGAACAGAAATTCATAAATTCAAAGCCTGGCTGGCTCTCATCTTAGTGTTCTTGCCCGAAGCACATTACAGACTCTGTGTAATCCCCCCACCCCTCAACCAGGAAACTGAATGTGCAGGATTCCTTTATCTACTCTGGATTTTTGTTTTTATCTTTTTGAGACCGGGTTTCCCTTTAGTCCCAGCTAGCCTGGAGCTCACTCTGTAGACCAGGCTGGCCTTGAACTCATAGAGATCTGCCTGCCTCGGCCTCCCAAGTGCTAGGATTAGAGGTGTGTGCCACTATGCCCGGTGCTACTCTGGATATTTTTAAACTATGTGGGGAAACTAAGGGCCTTTTGGTGGTTGGAGGACTCTAGTCTGGAAGGCTCAGTATAGAGCAAAGGGTCTGCTCTTCCCCGAGACCTGGCTGAGTGCTCACAAATAAGCCCAGCTGGGAGGCAAGGCCAGCCAGACAGCAGCGACTGGAGGGACACGGGATGTCTCACAACCCAACACCATCCAACACCACCGCTCCTTTTTGGCTCTCAGTGTCTGCTAAAACCCCACTGTGGTTTCTGTGTGTTTGAGTTTCTAGGGAGCCTATTTCCTCATTCCCTCATGTGACCTTTGGGAGAAAAGGCTGTGTCTTCTCTCCTTAAAAGGCCAGGAGTTGCCTGCTGCAGGAGAGACAAAGATATCAGGGGAAATCCTCATCCCACATGTCCTCTGGGAAGAGGTAAAGAATTTCTGTTGTTAAAGAAGTGTTCAGGAGCCTGTGGCCTGGAAGAGGTAGGTCTGAGCAGGAACGATGTGAGTTGAGGGGTGGGGGAAAAAATACCCTGAAAGCGGAGAGGAGATGTGCTGAGAACCAAAGCCCGTCTTGACCTGCCACAGTGGAGACTGACAGCTCTCACCCAGGACTCTGGGCCTTATCTCTGCCCCCAGCAAAACCAAAAGCCTTTCAAGAGTATTCAGGAGCAGTTTCTGTTTGGGATGCTTCCTGGTTCAAGGTGGAGATGACAAAGGACTGTTGGTGCACTCATTGAAGATAGACTTTTTTAATGTTCTGATTTTCCTTTCCTTTAGCTTTTTATAAGTACAGGTTTTGAAGACAATACAAAGAGAAAAGAATATGCAGTTGCCTGAGCTTGGGTGTGGCTCAACAGTAAATCCAGGTCCAGAAACAAACCCCAAGGTGGATAGTTAATAGGAAAGCTTCCTGGACCTCATAGCCAGCTGCACCCCATCTATGTAGTCCCTGTGGGCAAGAAACCAAATCTGAGTCCTGGCTCTGCTTACCAGTTTGAGAACAGACACATTCCATTATTGCATCTCCATCTGTAACATGGGAGTCACCTCTACCTCTAGATGCCAAATATCCAGAGCCCACTCGGGCCTAGCCAGGTACCCAGAGCACTAGACCTTCACGGTCCTTAGATGTCAAGCAGAGCATGGCCACAGCATCAAGAGCAAAAGGTAGTTGAAAAGTAGAGGACCAAGCCTTAGAACCTTAGGCCCCTGAACTCTCACTGGGAAAGAACAGAAATGGTTGCCAGGCAGCAAGCAGTCTAGCTTTAATTGCTTGGCAACTATTTCAAGGTTGATCTGAACAAATTAGGGCACTCGGTCAGGGGTCAGCAAGATTTTCCTGTCAAAAGCCAGGTAGATAGAGTAGATGGTCTAGGTTTTGTGAGGCACAATACAGTATATCTCACAGGGACTCACCTCTTCTGTGGCAAGATAAAAGCTGTCAGAGACACTTAAATGAATAGACATGGCCGGGCTCCAAAATGATTTTATTTATGGACACTAAAATTTGAATTTCAGATCATTTTCAAATGTCAGGAAATATTATCCTTCTCTCGAGCTGTTTTCAACCATTAACAATGCAAAATAGAGGGACAGGAGAGATGGCTCCGTGAGTAAGAGCGCTAGCTGTTCTTGCAGAGGACCTGGGTTCAGTTTCCAGCATCTGTATGGTGGCTAACAACTGTCTTAACTCCAGTTCCAGGGAAATCTGACTCCCTCTTCTAAACTTCTCAGGCATTACGCAACACAGGAGTGCTTACATATATGCAGGCAATACATCCATACACATAAAATAAAAATAATGAATAAAATATTTTAAAAAGAATGCAAAAATTATTAGTTTTAGGTTACAGAAAAAGTGACTTAGGCTTCCTCTAAGCTGTAATTTGGAGACCCTGTTTCCCAGTTAGGTTTAGTTATAACCCATTAATGCATAAAGTGACGACTTTCATCATTCTTTGAATACTCAACTTTCACAATATTTTGTCACTTTTGATTCCTCCAGTTTTTTCCATGCTTTTGTAATCCTCAAGATAAAATTCTTCAAGCCTAGTGTGACAATGCATGCCTTTAATCCCAGGATTCGGGAGGCAGAGGCCGGTGGATCTCTATATAGTTAGACCATGTCTCAAAATAATAAAAATAAAAATGTTTGGAGAGAGTCAACTCCCACAAGTCGTCTTCTGATCTCCACATGTGTCCTATAGTACATGTGAGCATGGGCACACAAACACACACACACACACACACACACACACACACACACACACACATTCTTGCGCTCTCATATAGAAAGAAAGAAAGAAAGAAAGAAAGAAAGAAAGAAAGAAAGAAAGAAAGAAAGAAAGAAAGAAAGAAAGAAAGAAAGACATTAAAAATTTAGGGCCCCCCCCCAAAAAATTTTAGGGCCTGTGAGATGCTTTAAAGGTACTTGCAGCCAAGCTTGATGGCCTGAATTTGATTCCTGGGACATCCAAGGTAGAAAGAATCAGCTCCTGCAAACTGCTCTCTGTCTTCCATACATGTGCCATGGCATGCCCAAGCACACACACACACACACACACACACACACACACACACACACACACAAAATCTGCAAATAATTAAATAATGTGATTTTTATTTATATCTTTTTCAAAAATCCAGTTCCTCTGAGGCTAGGGATGTAATTCAGTTGGTAGAGCGCTTGCCTAGGGTGTGGGAAGCTGTGGATTTGATTCCTTAGCACTACATAAACCAAGCCTGTGGCCTGTGTTTGTAATCCCGTCGCTTGAGAGGTAGATGGAGGAGGATCACAAGTTCGAGGTCATTCTCCTCCACACAATGAGTATGAAACCGGAAGAAGTGTTAGACCCTGTCTCAAAAACACATAACCTTTCAGTTTTGTAAAAACTAAACATCTAGTTCCCTAGTCTCCTCCTGTGAAAGATGTAAAGGTGGATGCAGGCTCCAAAGCTTTGAAAGTTAGGTCTCTGAAGCTACTGGCTCAATAGCAGTTAATCAAAAGAGGTGACAGCTTCCTGCAGTGTCCTTGGAAGGGTTTGAAGGCTTTATCTGCAGCTTTCAAATAGTCACACCCCAGTTAACCATCTCTGCCAAGGCTGAACCCTGGGCCAGACTTTTTCTCTTCTCAGAGCTGAGCACCATAGCAAAGCCTGTGTTTTGTGTAGTTTTCATGACTAAGTAAGGAGCTGGCTTATTGCATGATGTTGTGAAATGTCCAGAGTCCTTGTGGTCTATGGAGAAAGCCTGCCCTCTGAGGTCAAAGGTGTAGATTTGAATCTCTACTGTGGTGTTCATGTGTTCTATTCTGAGCCTCAGTTTCCCCACCTGGAAAAGAGAGATACTCAACCTCACTTCCAGGGTGGTTGTGAGCCTCAAAGGTAATGATATGTAAATGTATAATAAACCAGAAAATGTCATACAAAGATTATTGTATATATTTTCAATGAATATATATTCATTGATTCAAAGATTAAGCCAACAAAAGTACATTGTCCGAAGTAGAAAAACTAAGTTATATTTTCAAACACTCAGTAGAGATCTATGTGCTGTGGGTGGAGTCAAAGATGTAAATTAAACCTCATACTCACAATTAAAACTTTTATTCTCCAAAATAGAAAAGCTGTATAAATCCTGACCTTTCCCTTTTAGCTCCTTTACCCCAGGAAGGGGAGAGCTTGGGGCAGAATCCTTGTCTCTTGATCACAGTGAGCTACTTAGAGGAGATCAGGAATAACAGAAAGGAAGACTTTTCCACTGAGCATCTTCAAAGACCCTCATTTGAGCAGGAAATGCAAAGCAGAAAAAGATCTCATCACACCCAGCCTCCCTAGGGAAAGCTTCCATTTGCATCTTCTGACTAGAGCCCTCCAAGACTGCAAATAAAGCTGTGGTTTATTCAGAGCAGTTGCCGGATGATATGAGACCCTAATATCAGCCAGGACCATGAGAGACGGAAATTTTCATCAGAAAGAGGACGCAATGTTCCTCTTGGGAAAGACTAATACCCACATAGACCCCTCCGCCTCTCATCCTTCTCCACGGTGCAGTTTCACCAAACATACATGAGAAAAAATGTGTTTACTTTTGAATTCAGAAGCCCAGAAACACACCTTGGAAATGGCAACTCGCCACTAGGAAGTATGCATAAGGCTTTGTAACCTCCCTCCTAACTCCTCCTCACAGCTGTAACCTGGCTTCTTGGGAATAATGGAACATCTACCAGATGTTCTAGGGGTGAAGTATGGATAAGGGAGACTTGGTTGGCTTTTCATCCTGTTCTGGGGTTGAGGATAAGACAGAGGGATGGAGGGGGTGCGATTCTCTGCACCTGAATATACAAATAGCAAAAAAGGATAAAGTTCAAAGCAAGCCCGGACCATAAAGAGTTTAGGCACAAACACACACACACACACAAAAGAACAAGCTAGACCTTTCGGCTCTCAGATCTCAGGTCTCTTCTTTGAGAAGACAGGGCAACTCTGCATAATCAGTTCAAGCATCAAGAAATAAGCTCCAAAGTCCAAGCTGCAGAGGTAGGAGAATATGTAGCCTGGGCCCACTGCCTATGCTGCCTCATGGAACCTTCTGACTAGAGAAAATCATTCATTCTCTTGTTGGAAGACTAGCTCACCTTTGCACTCGGCACAGCCTTGGCCCAGGACTCCACTCACAGTGCAGTACAGCAAACACCCGGGGAAACTAATCCATAGTTAAGATTACCAGTTTCAGTAAAAAATTGGCTTTGAAAAAAAAAATATTAGCAAGAAGGGCAAGTTAGCCAGAGTTATTTGCCCTGGTTGGACTGTAAAGTTAGCTCTGTGTTTACGTTTCATATTTATATGTTTTTGCTAAGGTTTGTTTGATATTTCCCAAGATTTATCACAGTACAATCAAACTTAAATGTCTTCACACATTGCAAGAGATGGCTTCAAATTGTTTCTAAGTTAATCAAATTGTAAAATAATTACAGTGCTGCTGTTGCCTTCACACTCTACATTTCATGAGCTACTTATGTTTTTTGTTTTTTTTGTTTTGTTTGTTTTTTTTTTTTTTTTTTTGGTATTTTTGAGACAGGGTCTCCCTGTAGTCCCAGCTATCCTGGAGCTCGCTCTGTGGATCAGGCTGGCCTTGAACTCACAAAGATCTGCCTGCCTCTGCCTCCCAAGTGCTAGGATTAAAGGCATGTGCCACCACGCCTGGCTTAGTTAGCTAATTATTATTAGCCCTGAATTCTATTATTTAAGAATATTAAGTCAATTTGTGTTTCCAGCACTGGTTATACTAATTGTATCTGATATGGGACACGTTTGCTTTGTTTTTGGTTTTCTGTGCCTGTTTTCAAGGCCAAATTCCTAGAAAGTATGTCTGGTAAGTCCTGACCTGAAGCAGTTATTCTGAAAAGTCAAAGCCTATGGCCTGAGTTCTCACTGCCTCGGGTCCCCTGGGAAGGGAGCACTGTTGACCAGTCCCTCTGTCTCTAATCTCTCTCCCCGTGGCTTGCACAGCTGTTCAGCTTCCTGGCTTTTCTCCTGATCCATTTTCCTCCAGGCTCCCTCTATTCACAGAACTCATTCCCTATTTGTTCCCTCTATTTGTCACCACCACTAAGATCACTAGCCACGCAGATTTGGAAACTCAAAGTTCTGCATCCCAGAAAATCTTTCTGTGCTGGACAAACCAGGAGAGTTGGTCATCCTAATACCACCCAAATCACTGAAGTATAGCTCTCAAGAATAACCTTTGACCTATAGCTATGGTATTCACTCCACTGCTGTGCCTCATGAGCAACAGGCATGCACACCCATCTGAACACACACACACACACACACACACACACGCACAGCAGACGCACACACACGCACGCACACGCACACACACACGCACACACTAGGCATGCCCATTGGTATTCAAAGCCCTCTCCTGCACCACTAGTCAATCTTTCCTTACAGCTCTTGATGCTTTCTTCATACACTCTAGCAAACACAATAACTGAAAGAGCTTGGTGAATTGGCTATTTTGTCACTTTAACTTTGGGCAGTCTCTTAGTAAACAGCCCTTCCTCCTCTCCATCTTTGTGTGCACCTGCTCTAGGCCCTCTCTTCAAACCACGTTCCATGAAAAGGATGCTCGTTGGTCTTGTGGTCTCTTGTAACTCAAAATTGCCTTTAGAGATTGCCAAAAGAGCAGCTTTCTGATTTCTATTGTATAAATTCTCCCACTCTGACGAAATTCCAACCACCAACAGCATGGCATTCCATGACAGCTGGAAGATGCAGACCACCAAGCTCTGGCTGATGGGAGCCCCCTGTGGCCCCTGACCTCTTCCTTCCACGCATAGCCACAGAAAGCAGTTCTAGACCTGCGGCTTGATTTCTACACTCTACTAGCTCCTCTTAGGAGAGCTGCATAGCTGCATAACTCCTCTAATACTCGATTTCCTCATCTACAAGGGGGCTTATTATGTACTCACTTCGAGTACATAATTGAACTTTGAAAAAGGTTTTAGCGGCCGGGCGTGGTGGCGCACGCCTTTAATGCTAGCACTTTGGGAGGCAGAGGCAGGCGGATCTTTGTGAGTTCAAGGCCAGCCTGGTCTACACAGTGAGTTCCAGGACAGCTGGGGCTACAGGGAGACCCTGTCTCGAAAAGAAAAAAAAAAAAAAAAAAAGGTTTTAGCATCTAACATGAGGATGTAAGGCCACTAGGTGGCGGCCTCCTCATTTTTGTAGAACAAACCTTTTCTGTAGCGCTACTTCCAATTCAACGTGAAGCAAACCACAATTCAAGGATATGAATTAAACGGATAGGATTTCACACCTCTATAAACTTTTTGTTATGGAACTATTCACATTTTCCTTTGAAATTTCTCAAAAATAGCTGTTATTGGCTCTTGTGTGTGGTCATCTCGAAAGCCCTACGTAGAAGCTATTCGCCATCGAGGAAGATCAACAGGTTATTACAGCCAAAGTCATATTTGTCCCTAAGGGATCTACTCCATGGCCTCTGTGTCCTCTTCCTTCTCCTCTCCTTCAGGAGACTAC
The DNA here is from genome assembly GCA_009823505.1 of Rhizomys pruinosus. Classification (NCBI taxonomy): domain Eukaryota; kingdom Metazoa; phylum Chordata; class Mammalia; order Rodentia; family Spalacidae; genus Rhizomys; species Rhizomys pruinosus. Next base: position 1,365,929 of record VZQC01004266.1, read on the forward strand.
AAGATTATGACTTCCACTGTCACATTCCCCACCTAATCAATGAAAGGAGATTATAGATCAAATAGCTCCATTTATGAATTTGGTTGAGCAGCTGCATGAATGAGCTATAGAGCAGACACGCGCAAGGAACCTGAATTTTAGACCTACGAAGACCATAAATAAGAACGAGGTAGAAACAAGGAACTCACTATCAAATCTTCCTTTGATAAAATACTTTTTTAATGAACCCAATAATTTATTCTAAAATCTACACAGAAAATGAATTCTTGAGTAGAAAATGCCTGTACTGTACAAAGGTAAACTAAGTTACAAAGTAAGGATAAAAAAGATTACTATAGGGGCTAGAGAGATGGTTCACCAGTTAAGAACACTATGGGGCTGGAGAGATAGCCTAGCGGTTAAGAGCACCGACTGCTCTTGCAGAGGACCCAGGTTCGATCCCCATCACCGACATGGCGGCTGAGAACCGTCTGTAACTCCAATTCCAGGAGAACTCCAGTTCCAGGGGAATCCGAGACCCTCTTCTGACCTCCGCGGCATTGCACGACACGGGTGCACAAACCTGTATGCAGACAGTACATTCATACACATACAGAAATAAATAAAATTTTAAAAAAAGAATACTGGCTGCACTTGCAGAGGACCTGGGTTCAGTTCCCAGCACCCACATGGCTAACAACCCCTGTAACTCCAATTCCAAGGGAATCTGATGCCCTCCTCTGACCTCTGCGGACGCTGCTTGACACAGGTACACTTACATACATGTAAGCAATGCACTCATGCACATAAAATAAAAATAATAAATAATAAAGAAATGACTGTAAAAACAGACTCATTTATTTGTGGAAACTTAAATGTGAACAACACCTCGGTGGAAGAAGCCAGGCTGGTAAATGGCACTGAGGTGAGATTCACTGTTCCATCCTTTTATTTTATACACAGGCAAATGAAAATGAATAGGAAAACCTAAATGAAGAATTCAAAGCTATAAAACAAGAGTGGGGCTGTAGCTCATTTGGTAGAGTGCTTGGCTAGCATGCAGGTGGCCCTGATCTCCAGCAAAACAAATCCAGGTGTAGTGGTACACATCTGTAATCCCAGCAAGAGGAGCCGGGAGCTCAAGGTCTCCTCAGCTGTGTGGTGAATTCAAGTCCAGCCTGGGTTACATGAGACACTGTCTCGAGTAATTAAAAACAATCATAAAGTTGTAAAACACATAGACAAAAACAATAACTTCATGACCAAAATTTGGGAATGGCTTCCAAAACTGAAATCACGAGGCAAATTGATTGGATTTCCATCCAGTGAAAGGCACAGTGATAGGCAGGTACACTGGAAGTATCCAAAAAAAACAAGAAACAATTAGCTAAACTATACAAGAAAGTTGGTATACACTCACACAGATGTGTATACGCAGGGGTGGGGGAAAGAATGGCAAAGGACAGTGGGAACCCAATGGCCTGCATGCAGAGAACGTATCCAACGTATCCATGCTCCCTTGCAAGCATAAGTATGAATATTAAAACAACAGTAAGGGCCAGGTGTGCTGCTGCACACCTTTGATCCCAGGACTCACGAGGCAGGGGCAGGCAGATCTCTGTGAGATCAAGGCCAGCCTGGTCTACATAGCAAGTTCTAGGCCAGCTGGGGCTACAGGAGACCTTGTCTCCAAAAACCTTAAAATAAAAAAATAAAATACACCTTATGCCTTTATATGCCTGGAGCTTCACCTTCTGTAGTTTAATTTACCCAGTCAAAAGAACAGTGAATGCAGGACACAAGATTTTTGAGAGACCACATTCATATAACTTTTATTACAGCACACTGTTACAATTCTTATTTCATTATTTATTATTGTTGTTAATCCCTTAATGTGCCTAATTTATAAATTAAACTTTACCATAGGAAAAATATCCTATGCATAAATTTCAGTACTGTCTCCAGTTTCAAAGATCCAGCAAGGGTCTTGGAAAACATCCTCCACAGATAAGGGGTTGGGGGACTATCACACTGGGCATTCTTTAGAACAACAGAAAATTACCAAGCACTGATGAAAATGTGAAGAAAGGAAACTCTTGGTGCTGCTGGCTGGAGTATCAGGCTGCCACATTATTCAGGACGCAACTTATCAGCACCTGGTGAAATAAAATATTTGTGTGTCCTTTGGCCCAGAGATCCACTCCTGGGTATGTTTCCAGGAGAAGCTCCAGCACCAGTTCATAAAGCAATGCAGGTACCTATCTCCTTGCATCACTGAGGAGGCAATGACATGGAGTCACTCCGATCAGAAGAATAGGTCAATATGGCATGATAGATAGGCAGGGTAAAATGCTATGCAACAGTCAGAAGCAATTATCTTGATGTGTCAACACAATGGAGAGAGAGTTGGGAGAAGGGGCTGGAGAGATGGCCTAGTGGTTAAGAGTGCCAACCACTCTTACAGAGGACCCGGGTTCGATTCCCCAGCACCCACATGGCGGCCAAGAACCGTCTGAAACTCCAATTCCAGGAGAACTCCAGCTCCAGGGGAATCCGACACCCTCTTCTGACCTCCGTGGCATTGCACGACACAGGTGCACACACCTGCATGCAGATAGTACATTCATGCACATACAGAAATAAATAAAAAAATCTAAAAAAAAAGAATGTAAGTGAAGCCAAGCCTGAAGGACAACACCATTTATGGTTTTGAAAAACCTGTTATGTGCAAAATGACATCATATGCTAAAGAAGATAATACTGAGCCCCAAGTTATAAACCACAATAGAATGTGCTATTGAAGACACACATACCAGCACCCAGGACAAAAAGATAGTCTAGAAATTAAAAGTAGGGTTTCTAGAGCAGAAGAGGGGGCAGAAAGACTTGCTAACAGCCAGAGGGGGTGGATGACCACAAGGAAAGAGTCTTATGAACTCACAGCAATGGTGACAGCATGCACAAGTCCCACATAAACTCAAGCCAGACAAAATCCCTGCATAGATGTGGGGAAGTGGGTGAGAAGCCCACTGGCAACCAATGGCTGCTGGGAAGGGGAGAGTCGGTCTCCATTAAGTGAGACTCTTGGTAGGTTGACCAGGCTCCAGGGGCTGTACCACCAAAAGGTATTTGGGGACAGAAACAGAGAGAGAGAGAGAGAGAGAGAGAGAGAGCTCAAGATTTCCCCTAGCTCTGCCATATTATGAGTCCCAGCTGAGCAAAGTAGTTAAAACTTAACTCAAAATATGGGAATGTAAAGAAAAGTTTAATTCAATTGAACTGGGACAGGAGTTTTGAGAACAGGTCAGCATGTACCTGGCTTAGAAACTAACTCATTCTGCATGGCTTCTGTACTTTATGCTTGGCATGCTTTTAGAGAATGGGAACTATTAGAGGGGTGGTAAGCACTAAGCTTGGGAACTTAAACTGTCCACCCCTGGATATGGTTTTTCCCATATAAACACCTCCCAACTGTGACTCGGTGCTACACACCCTGGACTGAGGTGTATAGTTGTCAGCTGACTAAAGACTTTCTATTGGCCATATTTTGTGTCTGAGCGGTCTTCTCTGGTGAAATCACCCTATTATGAGAGAGAGAGAGATAAACAGAATATTTGGTTGGGGGTCAGTAAGAGACAGGGGTCCAGATATGAGAGGGAATCTAAATATAATCAAAATGGATTCTATGAAATTCACAAAAATTCAATAAAAAGAGAAAAATAATATCTCATTTCAGTAAGAATCTCTTAATATTTATTTAGAACAGATATAAAAATTAAAGTAAAACAATACAATCTGACCAACCTGTTGTTTTTCGTAGAGAACACATTTTTTTACAAATTCCCTCAAAGAAACTTTAATATAGGTTTTTGTCTTGTTTAAAAAGTCCCAAATGTTATTACCAATCATAATAATATGAGTGGAGATAAGAGTTAAGAGAAAGAGTTTGTAAAGGGTAGAAATGGTCAGGTATGATGGGCCAGGTATAATCACAGTACTCAAGAGGCTGCAGTGGTAGGGTTATGGATGAGGCCAGACTAGACCACATAGTGAGCTTTGGACAAGCTCGTCTCAAAATGTAACATAGTAAGGCCTGTGAAAAGGGAAAGCACAGATGACACAGGAACACACACAAAAAAGGAACATTTTTCCTAGTCTGAAGGTTTATGAAAGCATTCTGGAGAACAGGGGTTTTGAGAAGGCTATAATTGGAGATGCAAGTTAGGATCACAGTTGTGTCTTTTTGTAGTGTCTATATTTGTGGCAAATTATATTCCCAGAACAACAGTACCTAGAAAAGCACCAGGCCCTATAAATACAGTACTAGAACTCTAAGATGTCAATAAGCCTCACCATTGCCTTAACTATGATCAGCTTTCTCTAGTCTTCTCCCTGAAAACAATGCCCTGCATGTCTTCAAGCAATCGTGTGCGCTCACCTACACTCCTGAAGACTGCTTGGTTCAGAAGAAAGAGAATGGAGCTTTCTAATTCTTTTTTTTTCAAAAGCCAATTTTTATTGAAGCTTTGTGCATTTCATACAAAATTCCCAATCAAATGTAAACCCATGCCCCCTTCCTTGCCCCCCACCCCACCAGAGCTCACGCATTCTGCCAAACATGTCTTTCATCTTTTTCTCAGTCTCTTTTAAAATTTTCCATGCAGAAGTTTACTGTTTCAAGCAGAGGTTCACCACTTCAGTCAGTTCTTTGACCCAGGCCTTCTGCCATTGTTGTTGTTGTTGTTGTTGTTATTCTCTAATTTGCATCACTCCAAAATATGCATATATGCATGCCAAATATATCATAGGTTTTATCATTTTCAGCTTATGAGGGTTTTTCTTTATTAGGCTGAAAGATGTCATGTTTGAAGGCTCTTCCTTGGCAAGCCCAAATCACCATCAGTTCGGCCCTTGTGCTCCACACTAGGGTTTTCCCTTGCTATGGTCACCAAATGAGGTTCTTTTTTAATCTTCAGTAAAATGAAGCTGCAGAGGATGATGGTCATACCAGATCTTGAAAGCCAAAGAGGCTGATGATGGTGGCAATCCCTAAAATCATAAGGAATCATTCACCAGCTAGAGTCAAATAGACCTCCGGGTAACTGGGTCATGATCTACTGACAGCCTGCACAGTTACTGGCATGCACACTGGGGCTGCCAGCTACCGGACCAGAAAGAAATCCAGCAGGAAGATCAACTCTATCAGTAGCCAGGATGTTATTTTGTCCTAAGAAGATGGCTCTCGGTCCAAGAATGGGGGTTTGTTCGCTAGAGGATTCCAAATCTCAAAAGCATTAGCAGGGTATTTTCTTAGAGAAGAAGCACAAAATAACTTCACAGAAATTCTGTCCAGTCCCTACAGATAGAACTGAATGGCATGTTTTCTAACATTTCTGAAACTAAGTTCAGGCAAGGGGCAAGGTTTATTCTTGAAAACTGAGAATAGTTCAAAGGCAGTCACTACCAGTGTTTTGTACAGAGTCTGCAGAGGTTGGCTGAGAACTGAAAAGGTTCAGTTGCCACCTCTATATGGTGTATATGATCTTGTACAATTTCTCCCAACAATAAAATAGAGATAATGGTGACAGTACCCACCTAAACAGCTATTTTGGAGAAGTATGCCAGTTTCTTAAAAATTAAGCATGCCTGGGACTAGACAGATGGCTCAGCACTCAAGACCACTTGTTGCTCTTGCCCAGGACCCAGTTCAGTTCCCAGCACTCACAGAGCTGCTCACAGCTGTCTATAACTCCAGTGCCAGGAGACTCAATGCCTTCTGGGCTGGGCTAGGGGTAGGAACGAGTACAAACAAGCACAGGGTAATTTTGGGGTGTCAGTAATCTTTTGGGGTGTTGGAAATGCTCTAAGACTGGATCAAGGTGATTGTCGTAATCCAGACAACTGTACATATCTACTAGAACTCATCGAACGGGGCATAGAGTGAATGAACTTTGTGGGACATGAATAAAGCTGATGGCCTCCATGGGCTCCAGGAACGCACGTGATACACATGAAGACATACCATCAAATGCTCATATACATATAAAAGAATAAATGGGCTGGGCGTGGTGGCGCATGCCTTTAATCCCAGCACTTGGGAGGCAGAGGCAGGTGGATCTCAGTGAGTTCAAGGCCAGCCTGGTCTACAGAGTGAATTCTAGGACAGCTGGGACTAAGGGGAGACCCTGTCTCAAAAATACCAAAAAATAAGAATAAATGATTTTTAAAGTTAAACATACCATTTGACCTAGTGATCCCACTCCTGGATAGCTACTCAGAAGAACTACAGATGCGGATCCCACCAAGAACCAACCAGATATTTAAAACAGTGTTGTTCCTAATAGCCAGTGTCTAGAAACAACCCAAGTCTATCACTGGAAATGGATAAGCACAATGGATATATCCATACAATGGAATACTTTTTTCCAACAGAGAGTAAAAAACTGATACATGCTACAGTAATGGATGTACAGCACGGCATGAGAACTAGGCAAGAGAAGCCAGATGCAAAAGACTATATATGGTATAATTCCATTTACATGAAATGTCTATGAAAGGCAAATTTATAGTAACAGAAAGCAGACCTTTGCTTCCTGAGGCTGGGCTGATGGGGGGACCGAATACAAAGTGGCACAGGGTAACCTTTTGAGATACAACAAATGCTCTAGCTGTAATATGTACAACTGTATAAATCTCCTAAAAAAATGATGCACACAGTGGGTGAATTTTATGGTACATAAATAAAATAGCTGAAAAAATATTACTACCTCTGGGCTATTACAATATTAAACTAATTAATACATACAGCGCAGTTAAATAGTATGAGATATGGGTTGTTATGAGATTACACTAATTAATATTTACAGAGTTCTTAGAATAATATAAGAAAGTTCAATATGTGCTTGCTAAATAATAAAAATAAATGCTTGTTGCTGTGTAGCTTGTTGCAGGAATAAATTCCTTACAGTCCTTGTATATTTTCTACACTACAGGAGCACTTTGTACAGAATTCTTCATTTTCTATAAAATGTTTATAAAACTGCATGAGCTTGAGGTCATTTGAGCAGAGACTGTAGATCTCATCATATGACCTAGGGTCTACCTGCTCTGGCTCCCACCTCATCTCCTTCTGCCCTCCACCAAGTCCTTCAGAAGAGAACTCCCAGTTCTGTAGGACTCCAGACAACAGGCTCCTGCACATCTTCTGGCTTGGTGGAGGACATCATCTTCATACCTTCTGTGAGCCTTACACCTGATGTTTGTCTCCCAGCAAAATCCTGCTGCAATCTTAACTGCCTAGCTGATACTGTTAGGAGGCCAGACCATCAGTCATGAGTGAATTATGAGGGTCCACCCTCTGGGATGGATTATGAGGACTCCAGCCCTCTGGAATGGATGAGGACCCTACTCAAAGAGATCTCATGTCCTCAGGGTCTATATTAGTTACTTTCCCATTGCTATGATAAGACACCATGACCCGAAGTGACTTGTGAAAGGTGAGTGTATGGGATGGTTCCAGAGGGACAAGAGCCCATCATGGAGGGGAGGCGTAGCAGCCGGCAGGTACCTCGGTGAGTACCAGCCAACAGATCACGTCTTCAACCAAAAACACTAGGCAGAGAGGGCAAACTGGAAGTGGGGATGCAGCCATGCACTCTCAAGGATCACCCAGAGACATATTTCTGCCAGCAAGGCTGGACCTCCCATACCTCCCAAACAGCACCAGAAACTGGGAACTGGCCATTCAAACACCTGAGCCTGTGGAGGACATGTCTCATTAAAACTCCATATTGACACAGGAGGCAGCAACTTGTGAAACAGGAAGTGGCTTCCACCAAACACCAAGTGCACTGGTGCCTTGGTCTCCAGTGAAGTGTACTCAGCCACAATGATCGCTGGACCACCAAACACCAAGTGCACTGGTGCCTTGGTCTCCAGTGAAATGTACTCAGCCACGATGATCGCTGGACCACCAAACACCAAGTGCACTGGTGCCTTGGTCTCCAGTGAAGTGTACTCAGCCACGATGATCGCTGGACCACCAAACGCCAAGTGCACTGGTGCCTTGGTCTCCAGTGAAGTGTACTCAGCCACGATGACCGCTGTTCTACCTAGCTACACTTGGAAACTCCATCACATCAAAGACTTTCCTGCACCAATTTTCAGTCGGTCCCTGTCACTGCCAGTCTTAGGAGGACCCTTAATCTGCTCTCAGCACTTTTTACACCTGTTTATTTAGTGGGTGGCACTACATGGTGGCAAACATGGAGTCTTCAGGTTTGGCAGCAAACGCCTTCACCCACAGAGCCATCTTACTGGCCCTCTCCTTTACCATAATATTTGATTAACACAAATGGGATTCAGGGAGCTGCTCCTTGCACCTTGGATGAGGGGCTGGAGACATCACTCAGAGGTTAAGAGCACTGGATGCTCTTGCAGAGGACCCAGGTTCAGTTCCTAGCATCCACATGAAGGCTAATAACTGTCTGTAACTCCACTTCCAAGGGACCCAACACCCTCTTCTGGCCTCTGCAAGCATTTCATCTGAGAAATTAGGAAACACTGTGTGTAATCCTTGACAGAGCTACTTTCCTTTCTCACTTTCTTTTGATTTTATCCGTGTGAATACAAAATTTACAAAGGCACAGCTACACCACATGTCTGCTAGGCTCAGCTCCAGTGTTATCACACTGCTTTGTCCTCTGAAATGTGATGTTCTCTGAAATGTGGATGTATGCTATCAATCATGTTCAAGGAACCCTACTTTGCCAAAGTTTCTCTCTCAGAACTATAATAACATCAACTGTCTCACATACTGGAGTGGTTGCTCGAGAGAGACAGCTGCACATGGGATATCACAGCCCCCTTGTTGAATCCCCAAGAAAATGTCAAGCCTGAGAACCAGGGCTATAAATACACAGTTGGCTCTTGGCAAACATTAAATCTTAACACTGTGTCACACATACTGCTACATAGCTTTCATAACTGATGTTCTCCTTAAATCAAGTACAATATGCTCATTGTGATGTGTCACATAAATAATAACTGTCCCCTAATTTCCCTGTCCTACTGGAACAAGTTCCTAAGGACAATTCTTCCTCTATGCATTTTTCTTTCTTCTCTTCCTGTCTCTATCCTTTCATTTCAACCACCGTTCCTTCTTCCTCCTTCCTTCATATTTGTCTTTCTCTCTGGGTGCAGTATGTGCTCACATGGGCTTTTAAAAGGCACACAGGTATTAAGTATTATACACAGCAAGGTTCCCTCCTTCCTGTCAGTCAGGTAGCTTCACTCCTCCAAACAAACCATTTTCTCAGCATTCTCTCTGCTCAGAACATGGAGGAGCAGGCACACTACAGTGATTGGTCCATCTACCAATCTCCCTCCTGTAATCATGGATGTCCCCATGTCTCTGAGCAGTACCTAAAGTGTCAAGGGAGAAGGGTAGTGATAAAAGTATCTATAGGCAAGGCCTGGTGGTACACAACCAAAAATCCAATGCTTGAGAAATTGAGGCAGGCCTGAACTATGTAGCCAGTTTGAGGCTATAGAAACGTGTGTGTGTGTGTGTGTGTGTGTGTGTGACCAAATCCAGTATCAAGAGCTTCCAGGGGCTAGTCAGATGACTCAGCAGTTAAGAGCACTGACTGCTCTTCCAGAGGGCCCAGGTTTGGTTCTCAGCACCCACAGATAGCTATAACTATCTGTAACTCCAGTTCCAGGGAAGCCAATGCTGTCTTCTGGCCTACATGGACATCAGGAACACATGTGGTACACAGACATACATGCCGGCCAACATTCACATAATAATGTTATAGCCTTTTAGGGAAGGCAGTTCCTATCTCCGCATGTCTTTAGAGCAAAGAATATGGCCTTTATCTACCATAAAAGGAGTTGGGAGGGTTCACCTCATGTGACCTAGACTACATGCTAGGAGTCACAGAGGCAGGTGACAGTAAAGTTATAATTCAAGGTTGTCTTGGGTTGCCAAGCGCTGGGTTTGCCTGCAGGTGCAAGGGGAAGGAGAGGTGCTTTGTGGCCACAGCAGGCACCGCCTATCAGTTCTCTGTCTGGAGAGAGGCTGCAGGGGGCTAATGCCAGATCTGGGAAAGAAAGAGAGCAAGGGCTGGGCGGCTGTGGGGTCTGCAACTTAACCATGTGTTGTATACAGTGAGGATTTTTCCCATTTCTTCTATTTCATTCAGTTTACTAGAAAATCCCTTTTGTCCACCTAAAGTGAAGACTAGCCAGTCTGTCCCTTCAGGAGCCTATAGTGGTTTGACTGGAAAACGTATCCCAAAGGCTCACATTTTTTAACACTTTGTCCTCAGCTGGTGGGGCTATTTGGGAGGTCATGGAATCTTGGGGAGCTGTAGCATACTGGAGGAAGTGAGTCACCAACAGTGAGTTTGAGAACTCAGAGCCTCATCCCACTTGTGCTTTGTTTGTGGTTAGAGTTGTGATCACTCAGCTTCCTGCTCTTGCAGCTACACCTCATGCCTGCTGCCACGCCTCCTTGCCCTGATGGATTCTTTTCCCTCTGAAACTAGAAGGCAAAATAAACTCCTCCTTTGGGTCATAGTGTTGTATCGAAGAAAGTACATAATACAGAAGTTTGTGTCAGAGTTTATACTGTTGCTGTGAAGAACCTGGCCATGTTACTTTTGGAGGGATATGGAAGATGAGAACTTTGGTCTAGAAAAGTGGTTGAATGCTATAGGCAGAGCCTAAAGGGCCATTCTAGTCAGAGCCTGGAAGACAGTAATGCTGGGAGCAATAAAGACAGCAGAGGGGTTAAAGTCCGGGGTTCATGACCAGACTCATTTTCTCTTCCAATTAAAGAATTAAAAGGCAGACAAAATCTCATACACAGCAGGCAATAAACATCATTGAGGGCTCTCTCTCATATAGAAAGATCCCCCTCTATAAGTGGATAGGGGATTCAGAAACCAAAAAAATCCAAAGCCCTTGGGGTTTTTTAAGCCTTCTTGGTGGCACCCAAAGAATGTGCTGGAAGTGAGTCTATAATTGTTAAAGAGATTAGCACCATCAAGACGAGGTCTCCTGCTCTGCACAAGACAATGGGAAAGGTGCCTTCAGAGGAAGTCTCCATCCAGCTATGCTTCCAATTTATGAAAGGCAAAAACCCAAGGAGCTTTCTGCTGGAAAACAACATATAGCAGTTGATCTTCTTTAAGGAAGTGACACTAGATAGGCTGACTAGACCCTAGTGGATGAACTTGCACCAAGGAATGTCTGTATCCAAATGCTTGACAAGATAGGTCTTAGAATGTATAACAAAATGCATGAAATCTGGTTGAGGAAGAGCAGCTACGGAAGAGATACAGATAGGGAGGGGATGGAAATTTGATTAATATCTGTAGGAAGCTTTCTTTTTTATGCCAAACAGGACCTCCACGTTGCCCTGCTAAGGGAAGGGGAACACAGTGTCCGCTTTGTGGACACTGTGGGGAGCTGACCCCTCGGCGCAGAGGCCAGCTGGCTACTTCCTGTAGCCCAGCCTGAGTGGTACTTCCAACTCAGGCCCTTAGACTGGACGCACTAGACACATGTTCCACTCTTCGCCGTGGCTTCCCACCTGCCCAGAGACTGCCGAACCCTGAACAGGAATTTCAGGCTGATGGCTGTTGGCTTATCTTCAGTCTATGTCCACTCACAACACCAAGTACCCAGATTGGTGGTCCACAAAGGGGAACCTTTTTCCAACCCACTGACCACCCGAATGAAATGCAGGCCTACCTTAGCCTGTATGCGCGTAATAATTAATAAAAAATAACGGCCAGGAATTCCATGATGATGTTACTATGAAATTCAAATTTATTCCTTGCCACAGCCTGCTTTTATAAACTAAATGACATCAGTTCCCAGGACCAATCATAAGTCCCCCAACTCTGAGCCACTGCACACTGTTGCCCCACCCAGCACCATGCACCTAGGCCACATTGCTTGCTCCTCCTTGGGGTGGGGTCAGACCCTCAGCCATGTAGTTCCCTGAGGTGTGCTAGTTGGAAGCTAGCCCTCAATTCAAACTGGATTTTCCTACAAATATCTATTATATAAAATAAAAACTCAATGAAAATATACATGAAAAATAAAAATCTAAAAAAAAGAAGCTGCTGTAATATGATTCAAAAGGGTAGGGTCCCATCCCAAGCTGGCAGCCAAGCTTGGCAGTGTCATTCTTATGGTTCGTGCTTCAGGGCATGAAAGAGTCAAGGAGTCCTGAAGTCTTCCTTCTTGGTTTGAGAGCCACTGAACACAGAAAGGTGTGCCAGTGCCAGAGTCACTACAGAAGGGCCGGGGACAAGGAGGCCCTGAGAGGCTACTGCATGAAGCTGTGTTTAAGTGGAAATTTTACAAACATGCGCTAGCAGGTTTTCTTATATTTTAGAGCTATCTAAAGTCCATTTCTTTCTTTTCTTTTTTTTTTTTTTTGGTATTTTTGAGATAGGGTCTCCCTTTAGTTCCAGCTGGCCTGGAGCTCACTCTGTAGACCAGGCTGGTCTTGAACTCACAAAGCTCTGCCTGTCTCTGCCTCCCAAGTGCTAGGATTAAAGGCATGCATCACCACACCTGGCTTTCTACAGTCCATTTCTATGAACATTTATTTCATTTAACTTATCCATTTTTCCTCTGGGCTTTTTTCATTTAATGTATTGAATTTTGACTCTTCCAACATTGGAACAACTAAAATAATCAACTTTTTAGTTTTCGTTTTGCTTTGGTTTGGTTTGTTTTGAGACAAGGTCTCACTATGAAGCACTGGCTGGCCTGGAATTCATGATGTAAAACAGCAGGTTAGCTTCAAACTCACAGAGCTTTGCCTACCTCTGCCTCCCAAGTGCTGGGATGAAAGGCATGTGTCACCACACATAACTATAATCAACTTTTAAAAAGTCTTGTTTTATGTATTATGTTTGTGTGCACATATATGCATGTGTGCATGTGTAGACAGACATGTGTGTATACATGTGTTCTAGTTTGCCTTCAATTGCTGTGACAAAACACTCCCACCAATACCAACACAGGGAGGAAAAGATTTATTCATCTTACAACTCCCGGGTCACAGTTCATCACTGAGGGAGCCCAGGGTAGAAACTCAGGACAGGAACCTGGAGGCAGGAGCTGAAGCAGAGGCCATGGAGGAATGCTACTTACTAGCTTGCTCCCTTGGCCCATGCTCAACCTGCTTTCTTATACAATACACAGCAATCTGCTCAGGGGTAGCACCCTGGGCTGGGCCCTCCCACATCACTCAACAATCAGGAAAATACTCCACAGATGGGGCCATAGGCCAGTCCAATGGAGCCAATTCCCCAATTGAGGGTCCCCCAACCCAGGTGTGTCAAGGTGACACTAAAGCAATCCAACACAGCCTATGTGCATGTATACCCATGTATCACATGAATACAGGAACCCTCAGAGGCTAGAAGATCCCCTAGAGCTGGAGTTAGAGTTGCAAGTTGTCTGATATGAGTACTAGGAACTGAGATTTTTTTTTCCTGTTCTTCATTCATTTCTCTCTTTTCACAATTAAATAAGCATTTAAGAGACGTTTCAAATGTAAGGGATGCATGAATCCAGCATTTTACTTAAACCTCTCAGGCAACTTATTTAAATGATATCTAGGATGAATAATGAAACTCCAAATTACATCATTAAGGCTTGAGGATTTCAAATATAAAACATTACTGGATTATCTACAAATATGAGAATCTGGTTTATAAAGACCACCCTCCCTTCCTACTCTTATGGCTGGTAATGATTATCATGTTTATTTCTTCTACTGAGTCCTTAGTAAATTTTTTTATTTTTATTAATTTATTTCAATTTTTGTGTATGAGTGTTTTGCCTGCCTGTATGTAAGTGCACCCCCCCCTCAGGCAATGATTGTGGAGGCCAGAAGAAGGTATCCAATTCCCTAGAACTGGAGTTAGGGACAGTTCTTAGCTACCACGCATGTGCTGGGGACTGAACCTGGGCTTCCAGAAGGGCAGCCAGGACTCTTAACCACGGAGCCATCTCTCCAGCCTAGCTAATTTAAATAATTTACATTACCAGTCTTGTTGCTTCAACAGCTCTCATCAGTGTCTAGGGTTTAACTGAATAAGCAAGTGGCCAATAGCTCCACCAGCTGAAAGCTGTGAAGCTCCTATTAAAAGAACTTCTAACTTACGAAATCAATAAACTGAAACTTAACCTAAGAGTCAGAGATTCAGCTGGGTATGGTGGCACACATCTTTAATTCCAGAACTGGAGGCAGAGCCAGGTGGAGTTCTGTGAGATCTAGGCCAGCCTGGTCTACCCAGCAAGAACTATGCCAGGTCAGAGACACTGTCTCAAAAAAAGTCACAGTTTCCCAACAAGTAGCTGGATCTCATGCAATCAGAAGTGTCCAGGTTCATCTGCTAAATGGGACATGGTATTAAACCAACTCATAATGACTTATCGTTACACCTCTAGACTAGGAATCCTTCACCTCTCATGGAGAAAGCTGCTTCTTCCAGGAGATGGTGATTAACACAGAGACTGTGGAGTTCTGAGCCATAAATGTATCACACCCTCTCCACAGGAGGCTCAGGGATCACTGTAGAAAAGGGGCCGAAAGATGATACTAAGATACTAAGAGCCAGAGATGATGGACAAATACAAAGACACCGGTTGTCTGGGCACAACAGAGCAGTTATACATACAATCCCAAACCATATGACAGAATGTTCAAGATCTGCAAAAGCCCAACCAGACCAAAACCCAGCCTGGAGGGGGAGGTGGGCAAACAGCCCCATCTCAAGTTGAGGAGAGCATGTGAGAGAGGGAGTGTCCCTTTCCTTTACTGGTGTGACACAGGGTAGGGAGTCCACACTCTACGAGAGGGACCCACAACCAAGAGCCTTTGGGGAGCACTAACTGAACACAAGAGACCTTTAAAAACAATAGAGGGGCTAGAGAGGTAGTTCTGTGGTTGAGAGCACTAGGTGCTCTTGAAGAGAACCTGGATTTGATTCCCAGCACCTACAGGGCAGATAAAAAATGTCCATAATTCCAGTTCCAGGGGATCCTTTGCAGGCACTGGACTACACAGGTCCACTTATATACAAGCAAGCAAAACACTCATAGATATAAAGAACAAAATAAATAGAATAATTATTTTAAACAAAATAAAAAGTAATAGAGGACCTAAAGGGCAGGATTAGGGGAGTATCCATGGGCCTGAGAGGAGATGGGGAGGGTCTAAGGGTTAGGGGAGTATCCATGGGCCTGAGAGGAGGGGGGAGGGTCTGAGGGTTAGGGGAGTATCCATGGGCTGAGAGGAGATGGGGAGGGTCTGAGGGTTAGGGGAGTATCCATGGGTTTAGAGGAGATGGGGAGGGTCTGAGGGTTAGGGGAGTATCCATGGGCCTGAGAGGAGGTGGGGAGGGTCTGAGGGTTAGGGGAGTATCCATGGGCTGAGAGGAGATGGGGAGGGTCTGAGGGTTAGGGGAGTATCCATGGGCTGAGAGGAGGTGGGGAGGGTCTGAGTACAGTCAAATGTCTTGTAGGAAATTCTCAAAGACTCAATAAAATTTTTTTTGTCTTTTTGAGACAGAGTCTCCCTTTAGTCTCAGCTGGCCCGGAGATCCCTATGTAGACCAGACTGGACTTGAACTCACAGAGATCCACCTGCCTCTGCCTCCCAAGTGCTGGGATTAAAGGTGTGCACCACGACACCCGACCTTCAATAAAATATTTTTAAAGCGTCCAGGTTCAGTGAATCAAAGGTACAATTGCCTGATTAAAATAAGAAAAATGAACTAAAACATTAGCGTGATGAATCCTGTGATTCACGGCGGTTGGGAAGTCATCCCTTTTGTCCAGTGCACTCGAACTCTATCCAATTCTCGCCTCTTTTCACCTTATCCTCCCCTGTTAGAACAGGTGTTGTCGTTCTGAAACACCTGTGCTCGAATAGCCCTTATTTGGCATAATAAAGCACATTTTGGTAAAGCAGGTTATGATTTAATAAATCTCTGCTGTGCCTAATTTACATGTTAAACTTCCTCATGTGTTTACGGAGAGAGTGAAAAATATAATATATAAAATGGAGGGTTTGTACTGTCTGTGATTTCAGGATCCCCTAGGCTAGCTTTTGGAATGTATGGGATGGGAATAAGAAACGATTATTATTAGCCCTGTAAGCCCTGCACCTGAAGCTGTTGTTGGCAAGAAGAGTGTCACAAAGAAAAAGAGAAAGTTTCAGAAAACACCTCAGGAAGATTAAAATGGACTTTTGGGTGGAGAGGCATGCCCACAACAGATACCTTCCCAACTCCGTGATTAACCCCCCCCCAAAAAAATCATACAAAAAAAGAAAAAAGAAACTATTATTATGTTGCCAAATATGTTAGAGCGATTATGGTGAATTCTGGGAAAAGGAACACAAGAAAATATGTAATTGGGAATTTCTACTCTGCCCAGTATTAAAAGGTTCATACAGGTGCCAAGAAAAAAAATGAATGTGGCTATGTTTATTAGACTCCATTCTTTCTTCCAAGCTCGCACTTATGCATCTCCTCCTGTTTGAAAAATAAAGTTCCAGTCCAGTAACTGCGCACAGCTGACAGTTGGCCATCTCAGACCACCCCATTACGTAATCCAGATTCTACCAATAGCGGAATCTTGAGCTCACTGACCCAACTGACCCCCATAGACCCAGCACTCTGCCCTGGAGAACCCAGCTCTCTTCCCAGGCACAGCTTCACTAACCCCGCCTGTGCAAGGGCTCCGGGGGTGGGATCTGCCCCGAGACTGCGCATTAGGAACCTGAGCGGTCCAATCAGTAGTCTGCAGGCTGGAGGTGTGTGCCCAATGCTAACACCACCACACTGCCACAAACTCAGGCTTCCGCTGCCTCCACTCTCCTACTTACCCTGCACATGGGGCCTGAGCCGCGCACCCTGGAGCTCTTCTACGACGTGCTGTCCCCCTACTCCTGGCTGGGCTTTGAGGTAATGCGGGGAGTCCTCAGGGCCGTGACCGGAGGGACAATGAACATTCCAGCCGCAGTGCAGGGCACTGAACACAGAAAGGCTGCAGACATTCCTGGTGCTGCCCTCAGAGTTAGCACAGAGAGAACATTCCCAGGCTAAGGTCCCTTTGTGCCTTTCAAGGGGTTAGAGTCTGTGACTCCAAATACTGAGCTGATTTTCCTGACCTAAGCATTTCTAAGTAATACAGCCTGTTCCCTCTTAGAAAGGACAGGGACGATTTCAAAGAAACGAAGAAAAAGACAAGTTGGGGCGGGGGACTGGGTGCAAACTGGATGAAAACCACACCTAGAGTAAAGATTCTCTGGAAGCAAGTTGCAGGAGCGATGGGTTTTGTACTTTTAACCAAACAGTTCCTGTGCTGTAGTCACCCCAGGTCTGCTCTGAGAACCAGGAGACAGTCCTTAGGCCACCTGCTCCATCTGCCACATCTACTCACTGCACTTCCTGTGCCTGCGCCCCATAGGTCCTGTGCAGATACCAGCACCTCTGGAACATCAACCTGCACCTGCAGCCAACTCTGATCGCAGGGATCATGAAAGACAGTGGTGAGGAGGGAGAAACTTTGGGGTCAGCAGGGAGTCCTCCTGGGAGGGCTGATTTCTATGGCCTGGGAGGTGTAGTGAAAGAAAGCATTTAAATCTGCAATTAGTAATTCACTCTGCCCTACACCCTGGAAGGGTCTGCAAGCCTGGGGCCCGCAGATCCTCTCTGACCTGCTGTTGACCTCTCCACTGCCAGGAAACAGGCCTCCAGCAATGGTTCCCCGCAAAGCCCAGTACATGGTCAATGAGATTCCTCTCCTGAAACAGCAGTTCCAGGTTCCCATCCACATGCCCAAGGACTTCTTCGGTGTAATTCTTGAAAAAGGTGAAGAGGGTCAGGAGCAGAGGGACCTAGTGGAGAGCAGAGCAGCTGGGGCTTTACGGACTAGGCAGGAGGGTCTTGTAGGGAGATTAACAAGTGAAGCCTTAAGTGTGGGAAACCCAGGGCCCATCCAGCCCCAACTGTCTGTGCTTCATGGGGGGAGGGGGCTGGCACAAAGGAGGGCTGAGCAGGCCAAGGGGTATGAGAAACCCTGATGAAAGACTGCAGGTGGTTGAGCCCATCAGAAGCAGGGATGAGCTGGTCCTCCCCCAGCTCCCAGGGTACAGCAGTCCTAGGTCTAAGTGTCTCTGCCCCACAGGAAGTATAAATGCCATGCGCTTCCTCACCGCTCTGAGCATGGAGCAGCCAGAGATGTTGGAGAAGGTGTCCAGGGAACTCTGGATGCGAGTCTGGTCTCGAGTAAGGACTGGACTTTGGGGATCCTGGGAGAGGCTGGATAGGGGACGATTTGATGACCCTCTGACCCTTCCCAGGACAATGTGCAGAACTGGGACCCTGCTCTGCCCTCCTGCCATACCCCTGTCATTGCTACTTCCGTACTGCTGAGTGTTCTCCTCTTCTCAGGATGAAGATATCACAGAGCCCCAGAGCATCCTGGCTGTGAGTGTTTAGACCACACACCCCACCTAATCCAGGGAACAGTTGGCCTCTGGGAAAGGACAGAACAAGAGTCTACATAGGGAAACATTCATAGGGCTTTAGAAGGAAGAACATGTGCGTTCTGATGATAAATTAGTATAAAGTTGGAACTCAGAGAATTCCTCAAAGAATGTCTCATTGGCTGGAGCGGAAGCTCAGTGGTAGAGTGCGTGCTTAATCTGCTGTGTCCCTAGTTCAATCTCCAGCATCAAAATGAAAAGTTTATTGTAGTCAACGCCTGGATAAAATGTATTTGATGAAAGGAGTCAGTGGGAGAGCGATGACCAATGTTTGAACCCTAGATGGGCAGGGAAGGAAGGGAGACTCACACGCCTGGAGAGACTCCATCAAAAGCCAAGGTATGCACAGCACAAATCAAAAGCTCTTCCAGAGACACAAAGATGACCCAGAAGTGACAGAATTCTACAGCTGCTCAGTGAGAACTGAAAGGAAAGTGCTCAAAACATTAAAGTCCATATCAGAGAAGTGCTGTGTTAAAAGGAAGATGCCGTATGGGATCAAGTCGGGAAACACAAGGCAGCCTTTTCCTCCCACTTATGGGGGGTAGTTGAGGCACATCTTAATACATGATATGACAAGTCACCCCTAAGCTAAACATGCGAAGAAAGCCAGTGCATCCTCCAGGGTCTGCATCTATGCCCTGCAAAGTCTATGCAAAATGACCCCTGCTTTTTCTTAACTTAAAACTTAACCCATTTTAAACAAGTCACTCTAAGCTTTCTGAAGGTGTAGTTTCTTGTTTCTGCACAGCATTACATTCAGAGGTCTTAGATCTTCCCCTATTTCCTGAGCACCTCTCTCATTTAACTATCAAAACCAGTGGATCTTAGGAGGACTGGTTGTAGCTTCCCATCCTGAGCTGTGCATTGACATCACTAGGAGTGCTCAGTGTCACCCCTGAGACAATGATGTCAACTTCTAGAGAAAGGCCTTCATGTTCAGACATTCTAAGGCTCCTTAGGAAATTTGAGGTTGAACAACCACTGACTCTAGACTTGAAGGAGCACCCTGATCAGAAGCCCTTCTGACATGCTAGAAGCCAAGCAGGGGACTGTAGCCACAACCTTGTACCAACATGGGACTCAGAACTGAGCCCTTGAGGAAGTTAGGAATTCTGAGCAATAGGAAGGAGGAGAGCACCCTGGACTTGAATCCCAGGATGTGGAATGTAGCCTGGCTACTGACAAACCCTGCACTTCTGAGGTCAAGGATGCAATGACCACTGACTACAGTGTCCTCACTTGTGAAATGGCGAGGTGAGGCTAGCGGCTCTCTAAGGTGGTCTCCAACATTCTGTTTCTATGACAGTGACTTATTTGTGCCCCTGCTGTTTGCACTCATCTCAAGACATTGAGGAATGCACAGGGATGTGTCTTGACAAGGATAGACAGCCTGATACTAGCAGGTGTGCAAAAGCCTGGATAGGACAACTTGAAAGGAAAGAGCAGGGACTTTTCCTGATCTCTTACCCCACCTTGCAGACACAGCTACATCTTCTGCCCTTCCCTTCCTCCTCTCCCCTACCAGGCTGCAGAGAAGGCAGGTTTGTCATCAGAGCATGCCCAAAGCTTTCTGGAAAAAATCTCCACCACACAGGTGAAGAACAAGCTCAAGGAGACCACAGAAACAGCCTGCAAATATGGGGTAAGCAGGTGCTTGCATATGAACAAGACCTGTCCTTCTGCATCATGAGTCCTCCCTACCTGTCCTAACCCAAACCCATCAGCTCCTGTCCTCCCAGCTAAGTCCAGGGAAGCCTTGAAAGAAAGTACATGGTGATTGTAAAATAAACTAGTAAACAAATAAGAGCCTCTGCCATGTAGGCAGAGAAGATGCCCAGGGCCAAGAAGCTCTTTGCAAACCACTGGAACCCCTGGAACTCCTCCACCCAGCCTAACAGGCACCTGCTCCATCCCTTTCTTCCTACTCTAACTGCTTTCTCTAGGCCTTTGGCCTGCCCACCACTGTGGCCCATGTGGATGGCAAAACCTACATGATATTTGGCTCTGACCGCATGGAGTTGCTAGCTTACCTGCTGGGTAAGTTCAAGTTTCTACTCTAAGCTTTTAGCCCCAGCCACATCCCCAGCCCCATTATCTCAAGTGACTAGGAAAAGAGTATTCTTGGCATGTCCAACAAGGAAGCCTTATACAGTCGCAGTGCTGATCAAGGCTGAATGGGGTGGGCAGTCTTCCCCATGGGGCAGAAAAAGCCTTCTAGATCTTGAAGTCAAGCAGGTGTCTTCCTAGAAGGTCCTGGGGCCCTGTGGGAACATCCCCTGCTGCCATCACACCTGACAACTGTGTGCTGACTTCTGTGATTTTTTTTCCATCCAGGAGAGAAGTGGATGGGCCCTGTGCCTACAACCCTAAAAGGCAGACTTTAAACTGGCCTGAGGAAGTAAAGCATTGGAGTAAATGAGCAGGCCTCTGGCCTGGCTCTCCTCCTCCTTAGAACACTGGAACTCAGCTTTCTCTGTCAGACAAGGCTGACTTCTGTGGCCCTGGGGGCTGTCTGTCTTCCACAACCCCAGGGAATGTGGAGCAGGGTCCATCCCTTGCTGTGGCTGCCTTTACTGCTCTGCCTCACAAGTGCCTTTTAGGGAGCCTTAAATTCTGCTTTCCCACAAAATAAACCAGATGCCACTAAACAAAGCATTTCTGAGTCTTTCTGTGTGTGTGTGTGTGTGTGTGTGTGTGTGTGTGTGTGTGTGTGTGTGGCTAGTGTTTAGGGTATTCCTGCTGCTGTGACCACTTCCTGCCCACTCTAGAGGTTGGGCAGAGAGAGATCATTCTAGACTGAAGCCCTCCCAGCTCCTCAGTTGCTGTGCAGCAAGTGCAGGAAACAGTCCCTCCTCTCTCTTACTCACAGAACCCTGTTGTCTGTCAGGATCACAACTCTGAGCTAAATGGACTTTGCAACCAATCAGCTTGCCATTTGCTGTCTCTGATGATGGGGAGTGGAGTGGGATCACAGGATGATAACAGTGAGCAGAGAAGGAACCAGAGAATGACCCAGCTCTGCTCAGATATTAAATCTTGGTCCAGGGATGCAGACCAGTAGAAGGGAGACTCTGGCCTTGCTGTGACCTGGAGAAGTTGTTCAACATTTTCTACTTCTTGAGCACATACTATGTCCCTGTCCCCAATATGGTATAGTACCTGTTCCTTCAAGTTATCTTTACCTTTCCCATCCATGTCTCCCCACAGGTAATTTTTATCTGAAATCCCTCTTTACATTACTTCCCTACTGTGCCATAATGAGAAACCTGTGGTTTCGATAACATACTGACTTCTGTGGGAACGCTGTGTTCTGAGCTGAGACCACACTTGGACCCCTGATGGGAACCTCAGGCAGAGCCCTCAGTAGGACAAGGGTTTTGCCAGCTTCTCTCTGCTCCCTCCCTCTGGCTCTTCCTTGTCTTTTGTCCCATTTCCCTGTGGACTCCACTAGGTTCTGGCTTCCTCTTATCCCACTTCCATGTCCCTGCATCTCCCATGGTTAAAATCATCTGTATCCAGGTTTGCTATGACGTAATGCCACCAGTATAAATGTCAGGTTAACTATTCCCATTTCAGAGGAGTTTGTAGTGCATGCAGCTCAAATAAAATAAAAATATATGAAAATGTCCAATGTTTACATATGTAAGGCCAGATTAAAATAATGTGCAGTTTAGTATAGATTCAGCCCAGCAAACCACAGTGAGTAGAGTTTTATGAATAAAGGTGGCTGTGTCTGGTCTATCTTTTCATTTACAAAAGGTAGCTAGAGGCAGCAAGATGGCTCAGTGTAGGTAAAGATATGTGCTGCCACGCCAGATCCCATGAGTTCAATCCCCAGAATCCACATCGTTGAAGGAGGGAATTGACTCAAAACTTATCTCAAAGCTGGGCAGAGTGGCACAAGCTTTTAATTCCACTACTCAAGAGGCAAAGGCAGGTGGATTTTCTTGAGATCAAGGCCAGCCTGGTCTGTGGCATTCCATTTGGCTGGAGCACTTAGGAAGTCAGCTTCAGAGGCCTGGACTACCTCCAGGGGGAGGCTGACAGTCTATAGCCCTCAGAGGCCAGGGCCCTGCTGATTTCCTGCTGGCCAATGGATAAAACCTGCCTGGGGCTCTGCCTTTGATGCTTTGGGCAAAGCATTGTCACATTCCTGTGACAATGGAGAACACACCTCAGTTTCCAGTGGGCTAGCACCCTATAAATACTGTAAATTCCTGTACTTCCCCCAATCCCCATTCCCACCTCACAAGGTCCGGTATAACCCGAGTTAGGCCAATAAAGTTGAGTTTTTCCCTGGAAATCTCTCCTGGGTTAGGGCTCACTCCTCACCCTCCTGGCTCCCACCTGAGCCTGGGCTACCATGCTGAGGAATGAATGGTCCACTTGCAGGACCAGAGGAAGAAATGGCAACACTGGTCTACACATAGAGTTCCCAGACAGCTGGGGTACAAGATCACACTGTCTCAAAAAAAAAATCTCAGTTTCCAACATGTAGCTGAGTCTCATGCAATGCAGAAGTGTCCATGTTCACCTGGTAAATGAACGACTCCCAGTAGCTTATGTTACAGCCACAGATGAGTACGTCCTTCAACTGTCACTGGAGAAGCCGCTGCAGCAGATGGTGATTAACACAGAGACCCACGAGTGGGCTACATGGCAGAAAACAAGAGGCTGTGCAGTGCTCAACCCTAAATGACACATTTATGTCACATGCT
The DNA here is from genome assembly GCA_009823505.1 of Rhizomys pruinosus. Classification (NCBI taxonomy): domain Eukaryota; kingdom Metazoa; phylum Chordata; class Mammalia; order Rodentia; family Spalacidae; genus Rhizomys; species Rhizomys pruinosus. The sequence continues at coordinate 1,389,221 of VZQC01004266.1, forward strand.
CTCCTCCCACGGCTCAGGGTCCTTGTGCAAGATAGAGCAGAAAGGTTTTCAATTCAGAGTTGGTGGATAAATACAAAGAAACTATGTGGTCCAGACACAACAGAGAGAGCCCTTGCACACACCCACAGAACCTGTGATAGCATGTACAAGATCTGCAAAAGCTTAAGTCAGACCAAAACCCTGCATGGAGGTAGAGGTGGGCAAGAACCCCTGGCTCCAGCTCAGGATCTGTTGGCAATTGGTAGCTACTGGGAGAGGAAGTCAGTTTTCTCTAAGTGTGTGGCACTGGGCAGGTACACCACCCTCCAAAGCAGGGACCCACACCCGAGAGCATTTGGGGAGCACAAACTGGACACAAGAGACCTTAAAAATAATAGAGGAGCTGGAGAGATGGGTAAGGGGTTAAGAGCAGCTGACTGGCTGCTCTTACAGAGGACCTGGGTTCAGTTCCCAGAACCCACAGGCAATTGTCCATACTTCTTGTTCCAGGTGATCTGATGCCCTCTTCTGACCACTCCAGGTATTGCATGATATGGGTAGGCTGACTTACATGCACATAAAATAAAAACAAAATATTAAATACATATTTTAATTGACAAAAGGCAAGGGGGGGCAGGAAGGTGGGGTGGGTCTGAGAGGAGACAGGGGAGGGAGTCTGAATATGGCAAAAATACATTGTATGAAATTCTCCAGGAATCAATAAAAGTATTTTCTAAAGTGTCAAGGTTCAGTGAATCACAGGTAGTCAACTGATTAGATAATGTTCAAATAAGGACAATCGCTAAGCCTAATCAAGTTGTTATTCCTTAATCACTTGTTCTATCTATAAATACTGGCTGCCTACAGAGTAGAGCCTTCTGAGCCTCTCCCCATTCCAAATATGACAAACATTGAGCCTGGCTCAAACTTCTTCCCTCAAAGAACCATTTAAGTTGTCTAAAGCTTTTTCCTTAACACTAGCTACTTCTCTCAAAAATGTAAAGAAGATGGAATATAGATGTGAGTATACTTTTTACTCTCTGTATGTGTCTGCATATTTATGAGTGCGAGTATAGTCACCCCACATGTGGAGGCCAGAGGACAGCTTATAGTACCTCGCCTCACTTTCCAACTTGTTTGAGACACGCTGTCTTGTGGGTCCCCACTGTGTGCGCCAAGCTAGCTAGCCGGTGATCTAAGCCTTGTCCTGTGTCCACTCCCCTCACGTACATAGTAGGACCGTGGGGATTGCAGAGGCATGTGCACCTGCCATTATATGGGTCCTGGGGATCAGAACTCGGGTCCTCACACCTGCTCGGCAAACACTTGGCCCACTAATCCACTCTCTCCGAGCCGAAATTTTTTTTTGTTATTTTTCTCACTCCATATCATCCACAATACCCAACCTAATAATGATTAATAAAAACTCAAGTGTTGGGGAAGTGGGACCTCAAAGCAACAGTTAGTTATGGTACTATGCTAAAATTAAGTGTTGGTCCATATTGAAACAAATAAATGAATAAATGAATAAGTAACAGGAATAGGGGACAATTCTTGTTTCAGAAGAATTCCCCATTAGTGAATGTAAAATAAATGAAGGTAGAGAAAAATCACTAAATACCAGTCATAATCCCTGAAGGAAAATGGATGCAAGTTTGGTGGCAAAAATTTAATGAGATATTTGCATAGCCTCAATGCATCCAGTGCAGTGGTGACTTTAACAGAAGTCCATAAAATTGTTCTGCCAGGAGGTAGACTTAGTGTTACTTAACCCTCACCTCAAGCCTGGGCTTCACTGATTCTTTCCAAAACAATACAGCGTAGAGTAGGGTAAAGAAGGGAATGGTAATCTTGCAGCGCATGTTTGACAGTGGCCTTAACCACAGGATGAAAGCTGGCATCCTGTGGTGCTAATGACACCTTGGTGTCATGCAAGAAGAGCATTTCACCTCTGTGCCTTCCTTCCTCAGAACTGATCCCCTCTGGTCTAATCTGAAGAAGCACGAGGAGTTCAACACAGTAGTTGATCGACACTATCCAACACCGTGAGAGTCATAAAAAAACAAGAAAAGATCAAGAAGCTGTCACAGATGGGTGAAATCTAAAAGAGACATGGCAGCTAAGCCTACCTGGTATGAGATGAAGTTCTCTGAAGACTGACTGTTATATTAGAACTTCATGGTTATGGAGAGTCAGAAGGCTACAGATCTAGGCCCAAACTTATCCTAGGCTATCTTTAGTCCCTTTCATAAAGCCAGTAACTATCAACCTCAGTATCTGATCTAACATCTTTGTGAATATTAGATACAATTTGTCAAATATGTTACTTAACAGACAATCATAAAGATAACAATGTTATGAAATAGCATCTGAAACCTTACAGAAGGAATTTCTCCACTTTACTGTGATTTTTTTTTTTTTTTTTTTTTTTTTTTTNTTTTGTCTTTTTAAGACAGGGTCTCCCTAGAGTCCCAGCTGTCCTGGAGCTTGCTATGTAGACCAGACTGGCCTTGAACTCACAGAGATCTGCCTGCCTCTGCCTCCCACGTTCTAGAATTAAAGGCGCCTGCCACCACGCTCAGCCAGTTTACTGTGATTTAGAACTCCTGTGGATTGGGGCTAGCAAGATGGGCATTTAACAAAGGGGCCTTTGGGAGACATTCCAGATCCAAACTAGAGTATATGCAGGCAGAGGTATAGATTTTCTCTCTGTACTCGGTAGTTTGTGATTCTTTCCCCATAAAAACACGTGAGGGAAGGATATTTGATGTGCTTCCAAATTTAAAGGGTTTTATTATTTTATTTCTACTTTCTGTGTGTGAGGTTCTTGTTGTGATGTATTTAAGTACAGCATTTGCATGCAGTGCCTGTGGATGACAGAAGAGGGCCTTGAGTTCCTAGGAACTGGACTTACAGCAGTTGTGAGCAACCATATGCATGCTGGAAAGCAAAGCCACCCCATCCTCTGCAAGGGCAACCAGTACTCTTAACTGCTGAGGTATCTCTCTAACCTGATGCTTCCCAGTTTGAACTAGTAATGTTCAAAATAATTTTAATTAATAGAGATCTGAATATATGTTTCACTGTAGTAAATGAAATCCTAGTTGAATCTGGCGTGTTTGCAAATATGAATTCGTCCATCACCCTACAGTCACTGCAGCCTGAGGCTGCCTGCTCCCTAATATGCCCCACCCTCTTTCACTGTCTCAGAAATGCTTAAAATGTCCTCGTTTTTTCCTTCTCATTTTCAATGATCTAGGATCAGACATGCCAGGGGTGTCAGCCACAGACTCAGGCTCTCTGCGTTGCACTTTCCTGCTGCAGTTTCTGGAAGCTGTGTGCGTTCTTCCCCAGGCCACGATAGGTGGGTTAATAGGACCAATAATGGATCCGCTCTATCCAAGTTTCACTTTCCAGGGATTCTTTTCCCAGTAGTAAATATGATCTGAAAAGAGCAAATGGAAGATTTCAAAATAAATGATTCATAAATTTTGTGCCCTTTGAGTAGTATGATGAGTTCCAGTGAGATGGCTGAACAGGTGACTCTACTTGCTTCCAGACAATGCAAACTCAACCACCAGAGTGCAATCATAGGAAACCACTTCCTGAAGGTGGAAGGCGAGAACAGACTCCACATAGCTGTCCTCAGACCTCCACATGCTCCACATAGCATGTACACACACACATATCACACACAACAAGTAACATAAACTAAAACAGCATGATGAAGCCCTGTGCCTTCATGTCTATCCTGTGAGCCATCCCTTTGTCCAGTGGGTCCACTCTGTACAGCATTCCCACCTCTTTTTAGTGCTCTTCTCCATTATCAGATCAAGTGCTGTCATACCATAATAAAGCACACCTTTTTAGTAAATCAGTTGTGACTTATCTGATGTGCCTAATTTACAAATTAACCCCGATAGATAGGTAGATAGATGATAGATAGATAGATGATAGATAGATAGATAGACAGACAGAGACACAGACACTGACAGAGAGAAGGAAGACACAAAAGCATATTATATAACTTAGATGGTTTGGTACTGTTTGTGATTTCAGGATCCCCAGGCTATCTTTTGGAATGTATGGGATGGGGATAAGGAATAATAATTATGTTCTCAAATACGATCCAGCCATTGTGATAAACCATGAGAAAAGGAACACAAGAAAATATGTAATTAGGAACTTCTACTCTGCCCAATCTGAAGTTTATGCAACTGCCAAGGAACAGTAAGTTTGGCTGTGATTATTACAGTCCGTTCTTTCTTCCAAACTCACACCCTTAGGCATCTCCTCCTGCTTAAAGAATAAAGTTCCAGGGGCTGGCTAGATGGCCCAGCGGCTAAGAGCGCTGACTGCTCTTGCAGAGGACCCGGGTTCAATCCCCAGCATGCACATGGCTACTGAGAACCATCTTCCAGTCCCAGGGGAATCCAACACCCTCTTCTGACCTCCACAGCACTGCACGACCCAGGTGAACAAACCTACATGCAGAAAGCACATTCATGGGGGCTGGAGAGATAGCCTAGCAGTTAGTGGTTAAGAGCACCGACCACTCTTGCAGAGGACCCGGGTTCCATCCCCAGCACCCACATGGCGGCTGAGAACAGTCTGAAACTCCAATTCCAGGAGAACTCCAGTTCCAGGGGAATCCGACACCCTCTTCTGACCTCCACGGCATTGCACGACACAGATGCACAAACCTACATGCAGACAGTACATTCACACACATACAAAAATAAAATAAAATTAAAAAAAAAGGAAGTACATTCATAAACACACCACACACACACACACACACACACACACACACGAATAAAGTTCCAGTCCAGTGACTGTGCACACCTGTGAGTCTGCCATCTGACCATCCCCTTCCAGACCCAGACCCCAACAAAAGCAGACAGAGCCTGTGCTCAGGAATCCTGGCGCTTCCCATAGACCCAACCCTCTGCTCCAGGGAGCCCAGCTCACTCTTCCCAGGCACAGCTTCCCTAGCCCCGCCTCTGCAGGGCCCAGTGGGAGGGGAGGATCTGTCCCGAGCCTGCGCACTAGGGCCCTGAGCGGTCCAATCAGAAGTCTGCAGGCTGGAGGTGTGTGCCTGCTGCTCACGCCACTTACACACACCCCTGCTTCCTCCGCCTACCTCCCTCCTGCCCCAGCTTCAGCATGGGTCCAGTGCCGCGCACCCTGGAGCTCTTCTACGACGTGCTGTCCCCCTACTCCTGGCTGGGCTTTGAGGTAATGCGGGGAGCCCTCAGGGCCGTGACCTGAGGGACAATGAACATTCCAGCCGCAGTGCAGGGCACTGAACACAGAGAAAGGCTGCAGAAATTCCGGGTGCTGCCCCCAGAGTTAGCACAGAGAGAACATTCCCAGGCTAAGGTCCCTTTGTGCCTTTCAAGGGGTTAGAGTTTGTGACTCCAAATACTGAGCTGATTTCCTGAACTAAGCATTTCTAAGTAATACAGCCTGTTCCCTCTTAGAAAGGACAGGGACGATTTCAAAGAAACAAAGAGAAGTCAAGTTGGGGCAGGGGCCTGGTGCACAACAGAATGGAAATCACAACCACAGGAAAGATTCTTGAGGTGAGTTGCAGGAGCGATGGGTTTTGTCCTTTTAACCAAACGGTTCCTGTGCCTTAGTCACCTCAGGTCTGCTCTGAGAACCAGGAGATAGTCCTTAGGCCACCTGCTCCATCTGCCACATCTGCTCAGTTCACTTCCTGTGCCTGCGCCCCATAGGTCCTGTGCAGATACCAGCACCTCTGGAACATCAACCTGCAACTGCAGCCCAGCTTCATGGGAGGGATCATCAAAGACAGTGGTGAGGAAGGAGAAGGCTTGGGGTCAGCAGGGAGGCCTCCTGGGAGGGCTGATTTCTGTGGCCTGGAGGAAGGGGGCTGTGCTGCCCTAAGAATGCTGATGTGGTCAGCTAGAATTTAGTTTGCCCAACACCTGGGAAGGGTCTCTAAACTTGGGATACCCAGGTCTTCTCTGACCTGCTGTTGACCTCTCCACTGCCAGGAAACAGGCCACTGTCTGCAATTCCTCGAAAAGCCCAGTACATGGTCAATGAGATTCCTCTCCTGAAACAGCAGTTCCAGGTTCCCATCCACATGCCCAAGGACTTCTTCGGTGTAATTCTTGAAAAAGGTGAAGGGGGTCAGGAGCAGAGGGACCTACTGGAGAGCAGAGCAGCTGGGGCTTTACGGACTAGGCAGGAGGGTCTTGTAGGGAGATTAACAAGTGAAGCCTTAAGTGTGGGAAACCCAGAGCCCATCCAGCCCCAACTGTCTGTGCTTCATGGGGGGAGGGGGCTGGCACAAAGGAGGGCTGAGCAGGCCAAGGGGTCTGAGAAACCCAGATGAAAGACTGCGGGTGGTTGAGCCCATCAGAAACAGGGATGAGCTGGTCCTCCCCCAGTTCCCAGGGAACAGCAGTTCTAGGTCTAAGTGTCTCTGCCCCACAGGAAGTATAAATGCCATGCGCTTCCTCACCGCTCTGAGCATGGAGCAGCCAGAGATGTTGGAGAAGGTGTCCAGGGAACTCTGGATGCGAGTCTGGTCTCGAGNTTGAGTTCCAGTGAGATGGCTGAACAGGTGACTCTACTTGCTTCCAGACAATGCAAACTCAACCACCAGAGTGCAATCATAGGAAACCACTTCCTGAAGGTGGAAGGCGAGAACAGACTCCACATAGCTGTCCTCAGACCTCCACATGCTCCACATAGCATGTACGCACACACATATCACACACAACAAGTAACATAAACTAAAATGGCATGATGAAGCCCTGTGCCTTCATGTCTATCCTGTGAGCCATCCCTTTTTCCAGTGGGCCCACTCTGTACAGCATTCTCACCTCTTTTTCAGTGCTCTTCTCCATTATCAGATCAAGTGCTGTCATACCATAATAAAGCACACCTTTTTAGTAAATCAGTTGTGACTTATTTGATGTGCCTAATTTACAATTTAAACTCCCATAGATAGTGTGATGGTTAATCCTGGGTGTCAACTTGACTGGACTAAGGATGAACAAATAAGAGACAAAGGATCTTTTGATTGGACTACTTCAACCAGGATGGCCCACCCCAAATGTGGGTGTTACCTTCTGCTGGCAGGCAGTATTAAAGGCCATGGCAGAGGGAGCTGGTCCCTATTTTCCTGTGGCTTGCCTCTCTCTCACTCGTGAGTTTGTCTTGCTGCTGTGATCAATCCTTCGGATCCCAGCATGTACTGAGACTGGCATATCTACTGGAATCCATTGGGCCTTAAGCACCAGATTGGGACTACTGAGACATCCAGCCTTGTGGACTGAGCAGTTCCCTGGATTCTCAGCCTCTCCAGTGCAGCACGGCTGCTGTTGGACTCCTTGAGCTCTGTCACATGAGCAAATCAATAAATTGTATGTAGCTATATATTTATCCTGTTGCTTCTGTTTCTTTAGAGAACCCTGACTAATATAGATAGATAGATAGATAGATAGATAGATAGATAGATAGATAGATGATAGATGATAGATAGATAGATGATAGATAGATGATAGATAGATGATAGATAGATAGATAGATAGATAGATAGATAGATAGATAGATACTGGCAGAGAGAAGGAAGACACAGAAGCAGGTTATATAACTTAGATGGTTTGGTACTGTCTGTGATTTCAGGATCCCCAGGCTATCTTTTGGAATCTATGGGATGGGGATAAGGAATGATTATTATGTTCTCAAGTATGTTCCAGCCATTGTGATAAACCCTGAGAAAAGGAACACAAGAAAATATGTAATTAGGAACTTCTACTCTGCCCAGTCTGAAGTTCTTGCAACTGCCAACTAACAGTAAGTTTGGCTATGTTTATTACAGTCCATTCTTTCTTCCAAACCCACACCCTTAAGTCATCTCCTCCTGTGTAGGAAGCTTTCTTTTTATGCGGAACAGGGACCATGCGGCCCTGCTAAGGGGAATGGGGGACACAGTGCCTGCCTTGTGGACACTGTGGGGAGCTGACACCTCAGCACAGAGGCCAGCTGGCTACTTCCTGTAGCCCAGCCTGATTGCTATTTCCAACTTGGGCTCTTAGCCTGGACCCAGGATACACGTGTTCCACTCTTGGCCATGACTTCTCACCTGGCCAGAGACTGCTGAACCCTGGACAGGAATTTCAGGCTGATGGCTGATTGCCTCCCTTCAGCCAATACCCACTCACAACACCATCTACCCAGATTGGTAGTCAGCAAAGAGAACCGTTTTCCAACCCAGTGGCCACCCGAACAAAATGCAGGCCTACCTTAGCCTGTATGCTTGCAATAATTAATAAAAATAACAGCCTGGAATTCAGAGATGATGTGACTATGAAATTCAGATTTATCCCTTGTCACAGCTTGCTTTTATAAACCAAATGACGTCAGTTCCCAGGACCAATCATGAGCCCCCCAACTCCACGCCACTGCACACTGGTGCCCACCCAGCATCAGGCACCTAGGCCATGCGGCTTGCTCCTCCTTGGGGTGGGGCCAGACCCTCAGCAAAGTGGTGCCCTGAGGCATGCTACACTCCTGCTTAAAGAATAAAGTTCCAGCCAGGCGTGGTGGCGCACGCCTTTAATCCTAGCACTTGGGAGGCAGAGGCAGGCTGATCTTTGTGAGTTCAAGGCCAGCCTGCTCTACAGACCGAATTCCAGGACAGTTGGGGCTACAGGGAGACCCTGTCTCAAAAAGACAAAAAAAAAAAAAAAAGAATAAAGTTCCAGTCCATTGACTGTGCACACCTGTGAGTCTGCCATCTGACCATCCCCTTCCAGACCCAGACCCCAACAAAAGCAGACAGAGCCTGTGCTCAGGAATCCTGGCGCTTCCCATAGACCCAACCCTCTGCTCCAGGGAGCCCAGCTCACTCTTCCCAGGCACAGCTTCCCTAGCCCCGCCTCTGCAGGGCCCAGTGGGAGGGGAGGATCTGTCCCGAGCCTGCGCACTAGGGCCCTGAGCGGTCCAATCAGAAGTCTGCAGGCTGGAGGTGTGTGCCTGCTGCTCACGCCACTTACACACACCCCTGCTTCCTCCGCCTACCTCCCTCCTGCCCCAGCTTCAGCATGGGTCCAGTGCCGCGCACCCTGGAGCTCTTCTACGACGTGCTGTCCCCCTACTCCTGGCTGGGCTTTGAGGTAATGCGGGGAGCCCTCAGGGCCGTGACCTGAGGGACAATGAACATTCCAGCCGCAGTGCAGGGCACTGAACACAGAGAAAGGCTGCAGAAATTCCGGGTGCTGCCCCCAGAGTTAGCACAGAGAGAACATTCCCAGGCTAAGGTCTCTTTGTGCCTTTCAAGGGGTTAGAGTTTGTGACTCCAAATACTGAGCTGATTTCCTGAACTAAGCATTTCTAAGTAATACAGCCTGTTCCCTCTTAGAAAGGACAGGGACGATTTCAAAGAAACAAAGAGAAGACAAGTTGGGGCAGGGGCCTGGTGCACAACAGAATGGAAATCACAACCACAGGAAAGATTCTTGAGGTGAGTTGCAGGAGCGATGGGTTTTGTCCTTTTAACCAAACGGTTCCTGTGCCTTAGTCACCTCAGGTCTGCTCTGAGAACCAGGAGATAGTCCTTAGGCCACCTGCTCCATCTGCCACATCTGCTCAGTTCACTTCCTGTGCCTGCGCCCCATAGGTCCTGTGCAGATACCAGCACCTCTGGAACATCAACCTGCACCTGCAACCCAGCTTCATGGGAGGGATCATCAAAGACAGTGGTGAGGAAGGAGAAGGCTTGGGGTCAGCAGGGAGGCCTCCTGGGAGGGCTGATTTCTGTGGCCTGGAGGAAGGGGGCTGTGCTGCCCTAAGAATGCTGATGTGGTCAGCTAGAATTTAGTTTGCCCAACACCTGGGAAGGGTCTCTAAACTTGGGATACCCAGGTCTTCTCTGACCTGCTGTTGACCTCTCCACTGCCAGGAAACAGGCCACTGTCTGCAATTCCTCGAAAAGCCCAGTACATGGTCAATGAGATTCCTCTCCTGAAACAGCAGTTCCAGGTTCCCATCCACATGCCCAAGGACTTCTTCGGTGTAATTCTTGAAAAAGGTGAAGTGGGTCAGGAGCAGAGGGACCTATTGGAGAGCAGAGCAGCTGGGGCTTTACGGACTAGGCAGGAGGGTCTTGTAGGGAGATTAACAAGTGAAGCCTTAAGTGTGGGAAACCCAGAGCCCATCCAGCCCCAACTGTCTGTGCTTCATGGGGGGAGGGGGCTGGCACAAAGGAGGGCTGAGCAGGCCAAGGGGTCTGAGAAACCCAGATGAAAGACTGAGGGTGGTTGAGCCCATCAGAAACAGGGATGAGCTGGTCCTCCCCCAGTTCCCAGGGAAGAGCAGTCCTAGGTCTAAGTGTCTCTGCCCCACAGGAAGTATAAATGCCATGCGCTTCCTCACCGCTCTGAGCATGGAGCAGCCAGAGATGTTAGAGAAGGTGTCCAGGGAACTCTGGATGCGAGTCTGGTCTCGAGTAAGGACTGGACTTTCCCCAAAGTCCTGGGAGAGGCTGGATAGGGGACGATTTGATGACCCTCTGACCCTTCCCAGGACAATGTTGCAGAACTGGGACCCTGCTCTGCCCTCCTGCCATACCCCTGTCATTGCTACTTCCATACTGCTGAGTTTTCTCCTCTTCTCAGGATGAAGATATCACAGAGCCCCAGAGCATCCTGGCTGTGAGTGTCTAGACCACAAACCCCACCTAATCCAGGGAACAGTTGGCCTCTGGGAAAGGACAGAACAAGAGTCTACATAGGGAAACATTCATAGGGCTTTAGAAGGAAGAACATGTGCGTTCTGATGATAAATTAGTATAAAGTTGGAACTCAGAGAATTCCTCAAAGAATGTCTCATTGGCTGGGGTGGAAGCTCAGTGGTAGAGTGCGTGCTTAATCTGCTGAGTCCCTAGTTCAATCTCCAGCATCAAAATGAAAAGTTTATTGTAGTCAACCCCTGGATAAAATGTATTTGATGAAAGGAGTCAGTGGGAGAGCGATGACCAATGTTTGAACCCTAGATGGGCAGGGAAGGAAGGGAGACTCACACGCCTGGAGAGACTCCATCAAAAGCCAAGGTATGCACAGCACAAATCAGGAGCTCTTCCAGAGACACAAAGATGACCCAGAAGTGACAGAATTCTACAGCTGCTCAGTGAGAACTGAAAGGAAAGTGCTCAAAACATTAAAGTCCATATCAGAGAAGTGCTGTGTTAAAAGGAAGATGCCGTATGGGATCAAGTCGGGAAACACAAGGCAGCCTTTTCCTCCCACTTATGGGGGGTAGTTGAGGCACATCTTAATACATGATATGACAAGTCACCCCTAAGCTAAACATGCGAAGAAAGCCAGTGCATCCTCCAGGGTCTGCATCTATGCCCTGCAAAGTCTATGCAAAATGACCCCTGCTTTTTCTTAACTTAAAACTTAACCCATTTTAAACAAGTCACTCTAAGCTTTCTGAAGGTGTAGTTTCTTGTTTCTGCACAGCATTACATTCAGAGGTCTTAGGTCTTCCCCTATTTCCTGAGCATCTCTCTCATTTAACTATCAAAACCAGTGGATCTTAGGAGGTCAGGTTGTAGCTTCCCATCCTGAGCTGTGCATTGACATTACCAGGAGTGCTCAGTGTCACCCTTGAGACACTGATGTCACCTTCTAGAGGAAGGCCTTCATGTTCAGACTTTCTAAGGCTCCTTAGGAAATTTGAGGTTGAACAACCACTGATTCTAGACTTGAAGGAGCACCCTGATCAGAAGCCCTTCTGACATGCTAGAAGCCAAGCAGGGCACTGCAGCCACAGCCTTGTACCAACATGGGACTCAGAACTGAGCCCTTGAGGAAGTTAGGAATTCTGAGCAATAGGAAGGAGAGACCACCCTGGACTTGAATCCCAGGATGTGGAATGTAGCCCGGCTACTGACAAACCCTGCACTTCTGAGGTCAAGGATGCAATGCCCACTGACTACAGTGTCCTCACTTGTGAAATGGCGAGGTGAGGCTAGCGGCTCTCTAAGGTGGTCTCCAACATTCTGTTTCTATGACAGTGACTTATTTGTGCCCCTGCTGTTTGCACTCATCTCAAGACATTGAGGAATGCACAGGGATGTGTCTTGACAAGGATAGACAGCCTGATACTATCAGGTGTGCAAAAGCCTGGATAGAACAACTTGAAAGGAAAGAGCAGGGTCTTTTCCTGATCTCTTACCCCACCTTGCAGACACAGCTACATCTTCTGCCCTTCCCTTCCTCCTCTCCCCTACCAGGCTGCAGAGAAGGCAGGTTTGTCATCAGAGCATGCCCAAAGCTTTCTGGAAAAAATCTCCACCACACAGGTGAAGAACAAGCTCAAGGAGACCACAGAAACAGCCTGCAAATATGGGGTAAGCAGGTGCTTGCATATGAACAAGACCTGTCCTTCTGCATCATGAGTCCTCCCTACCTGTCCTAACCCAAACCCATCAGCTCCTGTCCTCCCAGCTAAGTCCAGGGAAGCCTTGAAAGAAAGTACATGGTGATTGTAAAATAAACTAGTAAACAAATAAGAGCCTCTGCCATGTAGGCAGAGAAGATGCCCAGGGCCAAGAAGCTCTTTGCAAACCACTGGAACCCCTGGAACTCCTCCACCCAGCCTAACAGGCACCTGCTCCATCCCTTTCTTCCTACTCTAACTGCTTTCTCTAGGCCTTTGGCCTGCCCACCACTGTGGCCCATGTGGATGGCAAAACCTACATGATATTTGGCTCTGACCGCATGGAGTTGCTAGCTTACCTGCTGGGTAAGTTCAAGTTTCTACTCTAAGCTTTTAGCCCCAGCCACATCCCCAGCCCCATTATCTCAAGTGACTAGGAAAAGAGTATTCTTGGCATTTCCAACAAGGAGGCCTTATACAGTCACAGTGCTGATCAAGGCTGAATGGGGTGGGTAGTCTTCCCCATGGGGCAGAAAAAGCCTTCTAGATCTTGAAGTCAAGCAGATGTCTTCCTAGAAGGTCCTGGGGCCCTGTGGGAACATCCCCTGCTGCCATCACACCTGACAACTGTGTGCTGACTTCTGTGATTTTTCTCCATCCAGGAGAGAAGTGGATGGGCCCTGTGCCTGCAACCCTAAAAGGCAGACTTTAAACTGGCCTGAGGAAGTAAAGCATTGGAGTAAATGAGCAGGCCTCTGGCCTGGCTCTCCTCCTCCTTAGAACACTGGAACTCAGCTTTCTCTGTCAGACAAGGCTGACTTCTGTGGCCCTGGGGGCTGTCTGTCTTCTACAACTCCAGGGAAGGTGGAGCAGGATCCATCCCTTGCTGTGGCTGCCTTTACTGCTCTGCCTCACAAGTGCCTTTTAGGGAGCCTTAAATTCTGCTTTCCCACAAAATAAACCAGATGCCACTAGACAAAGCATTTCTGAGTCTTTCTGTGTGTGTGTGTGTGTGTGTGTGTGTGTGTGTGTGTGGCTAGTGTTTAGGGTATTCCTGCTGCTGTGACCACTTCCTGCCCACTCTAGAGGTTGGGCAGAGAGAGATCATTCTAGACTGAAGCCCTCCCAGCTCCTCAGCTGCTGTGCAGCAAGTGCAGGAAACAGTCCCTCCTCTCTCTTACTCACAGAACCCTGTTGTCTGTCAGGATCACGACTCTGAGCTAAATGGACTTTGCAACCAATCAGCTTGCCATTTGCTGTCTCTGATGATGGGGAGTGGAGTGGGATCACAGGATGATAACAGTGAGCAGAGAGGGATCACAGGATGATAACAGTGAGCAGAGAAGGAACCAGAGAATGACCCAGCTCTGCTCAGATATTTAATCTTGGTCCAGGGATGCAGACCAGTAGAAGGGAGACTCTGGCCTTGCTGTGACCTGGAGAAGTCGTCGAACCTTTCATAATTCCCCAGATCCTGTGAACAATCTGCCTCTGTTCCAGCCTGGTTTAGGTCCTTTGCCCTCTGAAGTATCTTTAGGTTTCCCCTCCCTCTTTTTCCTGTATTAGAGTTCTCTAAGGGAATAGAAGTGATGAGTACATATACATATATAAACCTATAACCCATAGATATATATTTTTTTCTCATTTAAGTATTTGTTAGTAGTTTACAGGATAGAGCCCCAGTAGTCCAACAATGGCTGTGCCACACTGGAGAGGCTGAGACTCCCATAGTTGCTCAGTCCAGGAGGCTGGATGTCTCAGCAGCCCCCTCTGCTGCTGAGAGCCTGGGGATTCTTGGAGGTCTCTAATCTTCAGTCTATGTTGGAATCTGAGGGAGTTGGTTCTACTGTCTGAGGAGGAGTTCAACAGCAATAAGATGAGCTTGCCATTGAGAGAGCAGACAAGCAAAACGCAAATGCTCCCTTCTTGCTGTGACCTTTCATATGGGCAGCCATCAGAAGGTGGACCCACATTTGGCATGGGCATGGATCTTCCGGGTTCAAATAATCTGATCCAGAAAGATTTTTCTCATTTCATTTAATTCCAGATCCAGTCAAGTTGACAACCATGATTAGCCATCACAGTACCCTATTGTTTTTTAATTTTTTTATTTATTATTTTATGTGTATGAGCGTACTGTCTGCAGGTAGGTTCTGCTGCTCCCGTGTTGTGCAATGCCACGGAGGTCAGAAGTGGGCGTCAGATTCCCCTGGAACTGGAGTTAAAAATGGTACTTTTTTTTTAAATTTTCTTTATTTTTTTTTTAATTTTTTATTTATTTTTGTATGTGTATGAATGTACTGTCTGCATGTAAGTCTGTGCACCCGTGTCGTGCAATGCCGCGGAGGTCAGAAGAGAGTCTTGGATTCCCCTGGAACTGGAGTTCTCCTGGAATTGGAGTTTCAGGCGGTTCTTGGCCGCCATGTGGGTGCTGGGGATCAAACCCGGGTCCTCTGCAAGAGCAGTCAGTGCTCTTAACCGCTAGGCTATCTCTCCAGCCCCTAATTTTCTTTATTTTTTAATGTGTATGAATGTACTGTCTGCATGTAGGTTGGTGCACCCATGTCGTGCAATGCCACGGTGGTCAGAAGAGGGTTTTGAATTCCCCTGGAACTGGAGATAAAGACGGTTCTTATCCGCCATGTGGGTGCTGGGAATCGAACCTGCGTCCTCCAAAAGAGCAGTCAGCGCTCTTAACCACTGAGCCATCTCTCCAGCCCCCAAAATAATAAATATTTTTTAAAAAGAGAAAACACAGATCTAATTTACTCTTCTGAGGGGAGATAACGAGTTCTGCCAGCATTGTTTGTTGAGCAGCTTCTTCTTTTTCACCACTTTCTATATTTTTACTATTTTTGTCAACAATTAAGTAACCATAACTTTGTCAGTTTATTTAAAAAATTAATTGTGGTGGAGCTGGAGAGATGGCTCAGTGGTTAAGAACACTGGCTGCTCTGCAGAAGACCCACGTGGCTGCTAACAACCATCCATAATTCCAGTTCCAGGGGATCCAATGCCCTCTTCTCTCCTCCATGGGCACTTCAGGACACTGATGCACTGACATACATGCAGGCAATACACTCATACACATAAAGTAAAAATAAAATATTTTTTAAAAATTAATCGTCAGGGGCTGAAGAGATGGCCTAGCAGTTAAGAGCACTGACTGCTCTTGCAGAGTACCCGGGTTTGATCACCAGCACCCACATGTCAGCTGAGAGCCGTCTTTAACTCCAGTTCGGGGAATCTGACACCCTCCTCTGACCTCTGAAGCATTGCACGACAAAAGTGCACAAACCTACATGCAGACAGTACATTCATACACATAAGAAATAAATAAAATTAAAAAAATTAATTGTGCCAAGCTAAACATCTACTAGCAGTAGAATCCTTCAGTATAATTTTAATACATTCATGAAATAATAAATCAGTCATCAAAATATTGTGTTTGTGAAGAATTGTTAAGAACATTGGAAATCCTACCCTGTCTCAAAAAGACAAAAAAAAAAAAAAAGACATATCCTTACTGGCTACTGGTTTCAGAATGATGAGCTACATGGAATAGATATGAACTTATTCTATAGTTAAAAAAAAAAAAAAAAAAAAAAAAAAAAAAAAAAAAAAAAAAAAAAAAAAAAAAAAAAAAAAAAAAAGAACATTGGAAATCCTTGGGATATAAATATTGATTGGAAAAAGATGAAACTGTTTACTCTGATCTCAAGATGTCAGCATAAGAATATTTTAGAGAAGACATTAAGATGTTAATATATTAAATCCGAACAGTGCTGCTTAAGGTCAATGGGGAAGGGCCACTGATCTATCTCTAAGAAGGGAAGAAGCTTTCGGGGCCTTTTGAAGTAAAGGAAGTCTCTTCCTAGAAAACCATGTGCCCTTATAGAGCCAACCTCTGCTATCAACAGCCCTGTCTTGGTTACTCTTCCTGTTGCTACAATAAAATACCCTGAAAAAGCAACTTAAGAAGGGAAGGGTTTATTTTGGCTCACAGTCTGAGGTGCAATCCAGCAAGGCAGCCTGGCCAAGGCACCAGGAACTTGAATCATCTGGTCACATTGTGTCCATGATTAGGAAGAAGAGACCAATGAAGGCTAATGCTCAGCCTGCTTTCTCCTTCTGTATAGCCCAGGATCCCATCACAGGGAATGGGGCCCCCCACAGTGATGGAGTCTCCCAACCCGAACTGAATTGCAATAATCTCCCACAGGCAAGCCCATCGCCCATATGATTCTAGAGCTCATCAAGACAATTTAATCATCACAACCCTTGAAAATCGAATGTAGATTTCTGTAATTATCTCCATCCAAGAGAAAAATGAATGGGCCTTATATCATCAGACTTTGAGATTGCCAGCAAACTATTGGCATAGCAAGAAGGCCATCTGTCCAATACCTGCTCCTCTTTTTTTTTTTTTTTTTTTTATTGATGCTTTGTGTATTTCATACATCATTTTCCAATTCAGTTCAGGCATATTTCCCTTTCCCTTCCCCTCACCCCACCCCACCCCATCCCAGATCATGCATTCTGCCATAACTTTCCTGCATCTTTCTCTGTTTTTTTCATTTTTTAGCAATAAGTGATAATTTATGAGTACAAGCATCCTTCATGTAAAACCAATTTGCAAGCAGTTGTGCCCAAACCCACACAGCCCATGGGTCCCACCATCCAGCAGGGAGGGCTTATATGTTCAATCAAGTTGATCAAATGAGTGTCCAGACTATATTGCTGTAGTTTCACCATTCACCCCAATCGCAGCCCTTACATTCTACCACACCCCTTCTTCCACAGATTGTTCCCTATGCTTAGGAAAGGGGCACAGGTGGATGAGAAGCAAAACAGTCTACTTTCTCTGGAGCTGTTGTCTTGGACTCTGGTCAATTCTGGCTGTTTTCTTTTCATGTTTGTCCAGGAATAACCTTTCGATCCTACTAATGAAGTACAAGCAACTAGATATATAGGTATTTAAACAGTACTAACTGTTATGGTAGGTTACTTTGGTATAGACGCAGATGTTTGGGTGGTATGTTAATCCATGAATTACATTTTTTTCTGTTAAATATGACAGGGTCTTACTGTAGCTTATAACATCTCCTAACCATTAGAGGATGTAAGCTTGTGGCATCAGCCATGGGTTATTCCTCCAAGGAGAAAGCTAATAGCCAATTAGATTTGGGATATACAGGCATATGGCTGCTTCTGCTGCACAGTATTTCCAGGCAGGTGAGGTGTAGCTGATGCTGACGGAGGAGTCTTGCTTGACTCAAGGAGACCCAGATTTGCTTTATTGGTTTAGTGGCCTTTGGTAACACTCTCTGGTATTCCAGAGACCATGTGTACACTTGCATGTGTGGTCTCAATACATCTTTCCCATGTTAACGTCAGGTCTTCGACAGCAGGGCCTTATCGCCTCTCTTCTTGCAGGTACCCCAGTTTAGAGGCAAGGAGCCTTTACCTTTTGTGGGGGCTTGGATCCCCTGGCCAACATCTCCTTGGTAGAATAATCCATTGCTGATGTCAGAGCTCCTGTATTGAACAGAAAGGTTGGCCTGTCTGAACATTGAAAGGAAGAAAAGCCTCAGATTGCTACAAACATCAAACCCCTCTGTGGATCCTACTTGTACCAACTATTTATAATGAGTCCTAATGAAACTTACCTTCTAGGTGCCACAAAGGTTTTAATACGAGAGACTTTCTTACCTCCCCCCCATAAAACAAGGAGAAATATGATGATGATGAGGTCCTTCTCCAACTGTAAATTGGAGACAACTATTATAGAGGTAATCTCTTATAAAACCGGTAAAACTGCCTTCTTTAATTGACTAATAGACATAGGAACTGTGAAAAGGATTATTCTCTATTCAGAACCAAATATAATACGAAAGTCTCCTTAAGCTATGCACTTAAGCAAAATATATGAATACCTGCTCCCCTTTAAGACACTGGGACTTGGATTTTTCTATCCCATAGGGTGGTCCTGTGTCTGTCTCTGCTCCCCACTTCCCCAGGGATGCCAGAGAAGAATGTCTATCCTTAGTACAGCAGTTTGGGAAACTATTGTGATAGTTTCCCCCAAAATGTAAAGTGTGACTAACATATAATCTAGCAGTCACACTTCTAGATTATATACAAAAGTGTTGAAATTAGTATGTCAAAATATATGTGCACTCCCTCATTCATTGAAGCATTATAACAGCTAAGTCACGGAATCCACATAAATGTTCATCAACAGGTAAATAAATAAAATGTGGTAGACACGTTTAAAGAAATACTACTCAGCCTTAAACCAGAAATAACTTAGATTGACAAGACATGGATGAGACTGGAAAACATGATTCTCATTCAAGTGAGCCAGATGTATTAAAAAAAAAAAAGCAAGTAATTTCTGCATGGTCTCACATGTAGAATCTAAACGTCAAGCTGGGTGTTACTATACACAACTGTAATCATAGCACTTGAGAGGCTGGAGGCAGCAGGATTGTGAGTTTGAAGCTTGCCAGGCCTCTACAGTATGAAACTGCCAGAAAAAGAAAAAGAGGGAAACAGAAAAGGAAAGCAAAAAGAAAAGAAGGAAAGAAGAGATTAAAATGTCAACGTGTGTCATAGAATGGGGGCGACTGCATAATGGGGCAGAAGTGAAGGGGATGCTGGGAAATTATGGACTAATGGCTACAAAGTTTATGTTAGGCAGGAGGAATGATTTTTTTTCTAAGCTCTATTATATATCATAATGACCAGAATTAATATGCTGTATATTTCCAAGTCAGTAAAGGAATTTGTAATAAATGTTCTCATTATATAAACACACAGGTGATGTAAACCCACTGTCATCTTTCCACAATGTATACATACATCAAAACATTGGACCCCTTAAGTACACGTCATATATCAAAGGAAATACTTTTCAAAGACAAAGTCGGGGGAAAATGTAACGAGTTACCCTTCTAGTGTTTCACATCTCTCCCTGTCCAACAGTACAAGACCAGTTTCAAGTGGTTGCAACTATGCATTAATTATGGCCTCACAGAGGCATAATGCTGTCATTGTACTGAAATTCTTCATCATTTTTTTGAGGGGAAGGTTGAGGCAGGACTCATTCCACACCCCAGCTGGCCTAGAACTTGAGATCCTCCTGCTTCACTCTTGTGACTTCTGGGACTAAATGCTGTACCAACATTTCTGGCTCTTCATAATTGTTTAATTCATGGACCTACATTTTTATTTTGCACTGGACTACCTCTGCCCCATTATGTTCTTGATCTTGGAAGCACACAGCATATACTGAGCAGGAAGAGGTGGCTCCTCCCATTGCAGAGCAAGAGGTCAGTGGAGGCTGGAGACCAGCAGGACTCTGGCTTCTTCACCCTCTGCCCCTTGTCTAAGCATAGGGAGCCCCTTTGAAGAATTTGGGGAAAACCAAACCCATGACTTGGATCACCAACAACTCTCTTAATTCCTATTTATTATTATATTTTGGGATGTTAATGTATTACATAAGACAAGGAAATTATATAGTGAAAGATTTCAGGACTGCATCTGTATGGTCAGCTTCCTGCAATATCATTCATTTTTTTAAGATTTATTATTTGTTCATGTGTTTGGGGGCTGGTATGTGCACATGTGTGTGGGTACCCAAGGAAGCCAGAAAAGTGTCTGATCACCTGAACCTGGGGTTACAGGCAGTCGTGAGTTGCGGGTGCTGGGAACCAAACTCTGGTCTTCTAAAAGGGCAGCAAGCATTCTGAACTGCGGAGCCATCTCTCCGGTCCTGTCCCTTGTCATGACATTTCAGTAGTGATTGATGTCTACTGATAATAAGAATTTTTTATTTATTTATTTTTTAAAATATATGTATTGAATCAAAGTTTGAAATTGATCACTAACATGAAAGTCCACATATTACCAGAATATTACCTAATCTCCAAAGAAATCATTCAACCAAGCCCATGTGCTTGAGTGGGGCTGGATCCATAGGGGCCCGACTAGAAGACACTTGAAAACAGGTGTGTGGGTGCATGGGATATATATATATATATATATATATATATATATACACACATATCTGAGGAAAAATCAAGGGATCACAGGTTTTTTGAGTTATTAAATCAGTACCTATTCACTAAGTAGTAACAAATGACAAAGCAATTATTTATCTCCTACTCTATGCTAATAACTGAGACACCCACAGAAGGAATGTGAACAGGCCTACCTTCCTCGATCTCCACCCTTCCCAAGACTCAACCCCTCCTCCTCTGAATGTCAGAAGCACTTTGTACCTTCCTCCTGGGACTTGCCACTTAGCACTTTGCCTGCCTTACCGGTTATTCAACTTTCCTCTCTGGACTATGGGAGTGCTCTTCGGGCTGTTACATACACCTGATAGCCTTTACAGTAATGGCATAGGAAGTACAAGATAAACATTATTGAATCTGGGGCTGGACAGATGGTTCAGCAATTAAGAGCACTGGCTGCTCTTACAGGGGACACTGGTTCAATTCCCAGCATCACATGGTGGCTAACAGTCATCCATAACTCCAGTTCCAGGAGATCTGATGCCCTCTTCTGACCTCAGTGGCCACTGCATGACACAGGTGCACTTACATACATGCAGGCAATACATTTAAGCACATAAAATAAAAATAACAAAATATTTTTTCTCTTCAAAGAAAATATTAAAGAAAACGATTGATATAAGTTTGCTAATACTCCCTTGAGGTATGAGGGAACATGTCAGAGTCCAATATAAGTTTGCTAATAATACTCCCTTGAGGTATGAGGGAACATGTCAGAGTCCATCTTGTGAAGGAAAGCAGGAACATGGTCTTCTTTGGAGGGCAGCCAGCTTGGCCTTACCTACCCAAAATAATGGGGGTTGCATATATGGAAGGGAATCTAAAAATGACCAAATTATATATTGTATGAAATCCACAAAAATAGGTCAAATAAAAATAAAATGAAATTTCCCTTTGAAAGTTGGTCATGGTAGCTCATGGCCAGAATCCCAGCACTTGGGAGGCTGAGGCAAGAGCCTCAAGGCTGGGCCAGAAAGGGCTACATAGATATCCCATCTCCAAAACCTTAATATAAACATGATAGAGAGAGGAACTTACCTCATTTACAAATATGAATAAAGCCACATACAGAAATCCTAAAAGCAATCTCACCTTTAATGCTAGCACTTGGGAGGCAAAAGCAGGCAGATCTTTGTTGAGTTCAACGCCAGCCTGGTCTACAGAGCCAATTCCAGGCCAGCTGGGGCTACATGGAGACCTTGTCTCAAAAAGACCAAAATAATAATAATAATAATAATAATAATACCAAAATAATAATAATAACTCCAGTTCAGAGGAATCCAGCACCTTCTTCTGACCTCAGTGGGCATTGCATGACACGGGTGTACTTACATACAAGCAATAAGTTCATATGCATAAAATTAAAATGAAAAAATTAAAAAGAATAAAATCAAACATTTATGTTTGATGCTATAATATATAAACATTTTTAAATGGAAAGAAAATAATATATGCCTATACAGTTGACTGGGAAGAATAGAAGGCCACTTTCTGGGTGAGAGTAATGTTTTGCATTTTAATTGGAGCTTGGTTATACAAGTATACATCCGTCAAAATTCAGGGAATGATGGGGGCTGGAGAGATGGCTCAGTAATTAACAGAGGCTGCTCTTGCCAAGGAACCAGGTTTGGTTCCCAGTACCTACATGGTGGCTCACAACCCTCTAACTCCAATTCCAGGGGACCCAATGATCTTTTCTGGCTTCATTGGGCATTGCATGACATGGGTGCACTTACATACATACAGGCAAAACACCCATACACATAAAATTAAAATAAATTTATTAAAAAAAAAAAACTTTTTAAGCTGGGTGTGGTGGTGCACGGCCTTTAATCCTAGCACTCAGGAGGCAGAGGCAGGCGGATCTCTGTGAGTTCAAGGCCAGCCTGGTCTACAGAGTGAGCTCCAGGCCATCTGGGGCTACAGGGAGACCCTGTCTCAAAACAAACAAACAAACAAAAAAAGCCAACTTTTTTTCTTTAAATTTTATTTTAAGTTCAACTTTAGGGAGTACACATAGCATCAAAGTAACATAAGTTAAACTTGTGATACCAAAAAAAAA